>JAQGBT010004363.1:0-16752 GCA_034698585.1 Disparrhopalites patrizii | reverse complement strand
TTTATTTCTTACTTCTTTTTCTCTCCGTTTCTGTCCCTTTCTCCTTTTTTATTTCTCTTCTTTTTCTCTCCGTTTCTATCCCTTTCTCCTTTTTTATTTCTCTTCTTTTTCTCTCCGTTTCTGTCCCTTTCTCCTTTTTTATTTCTCTTCTTTTTCCCTCCGTTTCTGTCCCTTTCTCCTTTTTTATTTCTCACTTCATTTCTCCTCTTTCCCTTTTCTTTTTCTCCTTGTCCCGCTTCTTGGTCTAAAGGGACGGAAAGTGTGGTTTCCAGGGATCGGCGTACTTAAGAATAAATATAGGAATACATGAGGTTAAGCAAGCATGGATTGCTAAGATGCTAACATGTATTCTGTGGATCGTATATCGTATTATGTATTGTTAGTATTATGGAACCCTTCGATTGTACTACAGTAGTCTTGTTTAATGTTTGCCATTAGGTTCCAGGGACTTGATTTGACCTTTCAAAGCCTGGTAACCGCCGTAAGTGGAAAGCTGAATGGGGATATTTTGTACTGGAAGTAATAGCCATTAAATTTGGAACACGTTTATCTGCAATGGACTCCGCGTGTGAATTTGGGGTTGCGATACGGGGAATAATAGCGATCAGTAGGTACTGTGAATTTGTATTATGTACAGGAAATCCAAATTGCTGCCTATTTGCAACGAATATTTGCTGCAATTGGAACAAATTAGGAGAATGGAATTTATGAAAGTCAATGGTTTTCAATGTGACAATACAAAGACTGCATTGCAAAAAAAAAATCCCGGAATAATTCTCATACATTCTTTCAAGTTCAATTCTGTCACTGGACTTTCGTGTTAAGATGGAATTTAGATGTGGAAAAATTGGTGAATTTTTGCTCGTTTTCGTTCTTTAGTTTATGACCGGAAGTACGATGTAGATTATGTAAAACGGAGTGAGAGAGAGAGAGAGAGAGAGAAATAGGTCGGAAGCCCATAATGTACAGCTCGAACGGGGAAGGTTTTTTTTTGGAGTTAATAGCTGTAAGATGGCTTTAGTCCCGGTAACCCTTCCATTTCGGGGTGTCGTGCCAGTCAAGGTTATAAAGTGGGGAAAAAAGTTGTATATTTAAGCCCTTTTGCGGTCAGTGGAAGTGCCAGGGAGAAGAAAGGGCCACAAATGGGGGCTTCAATGGGAAACATGATGCTCTGGCTCCTACTCTTACGGCACTATACAGTCCGTTTCAATTGGAAAAGGACACATGTTTGTGGCTTTTTTAGAAGGAGCACACAAACATAACAAGTAATCCACGAAGCAATATCTGTGGTACTCTACTCGGCCCTGGAATTTGCCCGTCTCATCCCAAACGACTTAAAAAGCTGAGGGAAAGTTGCTCTTTTTTGGAGGGTGACGTGGAATATAAAAAGTCAGCGGAATGCCATGTTTGGATGAGACCAGCGGTTTTTGGGGGACAAGCCCCCCGGCGAGAACATTTGTCCTGCATTTTCACCTAAAATCCTCTCACTTACTTGGCTTTTGCGTTGACTAATTGACTCGGAGTGTGGTGGAAGAAGTTGGTGGCAAATGTATTTTAAAAGGTCCGTTCTGCAGTCATTTCAAATGTTAATATCCTGCTTTAACGCTTATAGGGAGCATCATGACCCCCTTTGGTTTTCAGCAGTTCCAAATTTCTCCTTTTACAGTTTTACTTGTACGTAATACGCATACTTTCATTTTGTTTTCGTTGCTTTCAAGCCTATTTTCACCCCCTTGTTTTTTCGTCCTGGAGAAAGAATAAAAAGTGGGATATTTTTTGATTTAGCTCAGGTCAAAGATCATTTTATGTATTTGAAACCTGACCCGTTGTACATTTTTTGATTCGCAATTTTATCATCCGATTTTTTGGGGTTTTGCAATGATTCTTGTCGGTCCTTGACCAAGTAAATGCTTACCAAATAGGAAGGTTAGGTGCTTGAAAAGAATCAAGTGATATTTTATTGTTGTTAATAACCACGTCCTTGATGATTTCCTGTAGCTGTTGTGCACTTCCCAAATTATTTCTTTGTGTTTTGTTACGTGGATTTACGCATGTAATACCTAATATAATAATGTATATATTTTGAGTGGAAATTCGAGAAAACATTTGATAACAGGGAGAAGAGGGAACGGGAGCAATTTTATGTAATCAGAATAAAAAGAAAATAATAGAGGGGAGCGAGAAATTTCTCCCCAGAAAGGGGGAAAAGAACATGGAGTGCTTCCAAAAATATCACACTCATTGGTGCTGCACACAAGTGTAATAAAAAAAAAAGTTTCTTTTTCCTGTTGGCAGGAGCAGGAAAAAGTGTTGCAATAACAGGCTTGCACGTAGTACCCATAATAAAATAATTAATAATCATTTGTCGGCAAACGAACCCTCCACTTATTTATTTCCCTTTGATAAGGACACACGTGGGCGTACATGTGTAGAGATATGTTTATCTGTGCTTTATAATGGTAGTACATGCCAAAGAGAGCCACGTTGGGTACAAGCAAGTGGGACTGCCCGGAAATTTACCCTTTTTCTCCATCAAGTTCAGGTACGTGGAACGTCATCATCCCCATTATTGGGAGAAAAGTTACAGGGAAAAATGTGGAGAAAGTTAGCTAAAATTGTAAGGAATCATGTTCAGCCAAGGTCCAAACTGTGGCCGTCTGGGATCTACATTTTTTATTACATTTTTTATTGTCTGTAGATATTTTTGAAACAAAAATTCCCCGTTAACGAGGAACCTTTAATTTTTCCCTTTTCCATGCAATGACTTCACAGTATTATTTTACTCATTACTACATTATCCGTTCAGGCAACATTTTTTCAAGAGCGTCAAGTGCCTTTTTGTCATTAAGGAATTTTTGTGAATCAAATACAATTTTACGACATGAGATGTAGCTTCCAGTAAAGCCATTTCCCCAGAGACAATGTCCATGTGCCGTTTAGAATATGTTTGACATCGTAAAGGGAGAACACAGGGAGACACGGACATTATGCTACAAGCCGGGGGAAGTGGAGAATGACAGATAAAACCACCGCAGGATAAATATGTATACGGTTTCTGCAAAACCATATAATATTAATGGAGGCAGTAAAACCAATGTAATGAGAAACAGCTCCTTTAACATTCTCTTTATGCCTATCTGTAACACTGAAAGTGAAGAGCGATAGCGTCAGATGTTAGAACGTGAAACGTCAAGGGGCAGTAAAAGTGATAATGACAACAGTACAATGATCGGAGTTTGCCCGCAGATTTTTTTTTTAGATCTCCCATCTCATGCCATCATTTATGCATTCATGTACACAGAATCTCTTTTGCAAAACCATTTCCAGGATAGCACAAACTGATGAGAGAACACATAGGAAAGTAAGTACACCAGAGGAAAGTCAGGGTTAGAGACAACTAATAGACAAATGTGGAATCTATCCCCGTGGAATTAGGCAAATAAAAACACAGTAAAAACGTTGAGAAATGCACATAAATTTTAAGTAATGCATGCATCTTAAATTGGTCATTTACTTCAACGGAAAGAATTAATCAAATCCAATTATTTTTTGCATAAATCCTGACAGCCTATGTGTTCATAAATTAGTGCAAAAAAAAAACGTTTTGAACAATTGCGTATACCCCACTTTAATTTTGGGGATAATTGTGGTACAAAACTCGGGTAATTATATCCTCAGTGTAATTATATTTTGATAGCATGTATGCAAAACTAATTAGAACTCTGCCATAACATGGAGCTCTCAGTGTCGAGGGAAAATGTGAGAAGAGGACATTTACCGAGTAATATTTTGAATGTGTCAACGGAGAGCTCATAAAACACGGGACTGCATGTCCACATTCACAGAATTTATGGGTGGATGCTATGAGCGGTATAATGTCAGTTGGTGATGCTGGAAGAAAAATAGCAATAAAAGTGGAAATTATCACATCATAAAAAAGACGGAGGAAATGCAGGACTATCCACTGGCATTGACGGGAAATGAGAAAAAGGGAGAAACAGGAATATTCGGAATGGTTCTCCAGAGAGAGAGAGAGAGAGAATACGGAGAAAAGTCACTGTGAGGCCATGGGAGTAAGGAAAAAAAGTTGGGACAAGAGAAATAATGAATGAACACAGTAAAAAAAGAAAGGGGGAAGTACAAAAAAATTGCAAGAGAGTGAAAAATGGGAGGAAACGACCCCACAAAAAAAAAGGTGAGATGGGTGAAAAGCGGACAAGGAAAAAAAAGTTGCACAACCCACGCTTGTATTACGGCACAAGATGTTTGGAAGCCTTGTAAGTCACAAGGAAAGTGCACACCGCGTCACCAGAAAAACGTCTGCAGTGGTCTAATGAAAGAATTATTTTGGCTTCCTTTCTTTGCACACAACACTTATGTATGTAATTTACACGGGAAAATAGGAGGTCAGTTTAGGAGAAAGTGGACAAAACAGAGCACAGGATTCGGAAATACCAGGAAAAGTTGACTGAAAGTTTGGAGGAAAAAAGTAGCAAAAACTGACACGGAAAACATTCCCGTAAATACACATATACATATATACATACGTATAATTATGTATATATCAGTACATGACCAAAATACTTCAGTCTGACGCCGAGTCGAAATACAAATTAGAAACGCAAAAGGAAAATTTGGGAGCAAAAATACGAATGGGAAACTACAATTGAAAATTAGAGAAACTGACATCACAACAATACAAAATGCTTACATGGTCACCTATGCCTTTATGTACATACATAATTGTATAAATATATATTTAAAATGCTCATCAAATACAAATTACTTTCTATTTCAATTCCAAATCATTCAATACACCAATGTGTAATACACATACATACATAGGTGTATTACATCACATTGGTATACACATTACTACACCTTGGTGCATTCCACCAATGTGTAATATGTATATATACATACTATCCATTATGTATATCGAGGATAAAGTACAAAACTTGACCCTATCCAACCAGCCCTATTTCAAAAAATGACACATTACCAAAACCAAAATCCGACACCCTTGTGTACAGCTTTTTTTCGCATTGGGAGTTGGTCACTTTTTTTTTTGCAGAATAGAGACTTTTTTGAATACAAATTACAAAAAAACAATCTTACAAGGGAACCCATTTAACCCGCGGATTTAATTGAGTTCATCACTAGGTTGTAGTACCTTCTGACCCAAGACCATGGGTATACAACAGAAGCGCATTTTGTGGTGTTGACCTTTGTAGTCAGTTGGAAGATCACGCCACTTCCACGCCAGCGTTTTTTAAATGGTATTTAACATGGGAAAATTTCACCCCCCAAAGGACCCCCTCGTGTATCTTTTTTGTCTCTCAATACTAGATATACCATAGCGTCCATCCACATTGGTGCAAAGATCTATCCGCTTACTATAAGTTCCTTGGTGCTGTTCAATGAAAACTACAACATACAAAAATGTATTTTGAAAACATAGGTACTTTGGTCTTAAATTGCAAACAAATTGGGGTGTCGTGAGAATTGAAAACATAATATAGGATAAATGGTGCACCCTAGAGACATTAGTACACAGGGTGAAAATATGACCAATGGAGATGTTGAAGTAGAAGAGACAGTGAAAGTTTGGAGGACAAACTACAATGTTATGGCGATAAGTTGGTTAACCCCCAGCCTTCATTTCCTATTACAAAATAGGGATTTTGTGAAGCCAAAACCCTTTCCTTATAAACGTATACGCACGTAATCTGGAAATATATTCGAAGCCTTAACGAAATTTATGGGGAGAAAAGTTGACAGTTTCTTCGATTACTATTAACAGGCTAATGATGATGCTACAGTAATAAAGGAGTGCCGACGTATGGGGGAGATTTTACTTTAGGGCCTTTACTTTAAGGGAAAGGTTGTTACACAACTCCAGCTTATTCAACGTTTCTATACCCTCCCTCCAGTATTTCCAGGCAAGCCCTAGTAATACCCTAATGTCTAATATTAGGATTAAAACTTCTAAAATAGTGTCGCTACTCTACCTCATCTACTCCTTTTGCTCTTGGAAAAAATAGGAAATCCCTTGACTTCCTCCCATATAAGACAGCTTCACTAGTAAGACTCGAGGGATATATTTTTTATTATTACTGCAATCATCGCGATAAAAAATATTTCCACCCCAATTTATTACCACTTACAACCTCGCTGTGTCTTGGACTCTTGTGATGATTTAATAACTTTATCCCTCGCCCTTCTATTCTTCCCCATTCCCCGGCTCCTGCATCCGTTATAGCTGGAGCCTCCCGCTAAGTTTCATCCGGATAAAGTGTCTCCGTATCTACCTCCAGTCTTCTTCCTTATGTCTTGTGCAAACAAGGGTTATGTTCCCTGAGAAGACACAAAGTTTTATGTGCTTTTCTCCTCTTCGTTCTTGTGCGAGAGATTGGCCTTCTCACTTCCATTTCGGTATATAAAGAGAGAAAACATCCACAGAGAAAACAAGGGACGGAAATGAGTTTTTTACTGCTTATTCCGCTTGGCGGAATATTTATCATTGACGTGAATCCAAAAATAGTTTCATACGTATGCGTGTAGATAGATGTGTGCCAGGTAATTGCTTACAATGAATCCATTTTTCAATCACTTTCCAGTGAGAAAATGGGAGAAAGCCAAAACGATCTGGATCGGATGGGGGAAAGAGATACAGGAAGAAATACGCTTTATTATTGGAACTGAGAAATGAAAATATAAATGAAAGAGAAACCAAGAATAATGCAATATATGTACAATGGTTGCGTTGCAAAACTCACAGATTTTCCAGATTTCTAGAATTCCGGCTATCCCTTAGCGTAGCGGGTATTCCAGAAATCTGCAACGTCTGTAAATTTTTCAACGCGCCCAATGTGTGAAAGAAGCACAGAAAGCGCAAGGCAGATGGAGGAACAAAGGTACAAAGAGAGAGCTTGAGGGAATCAGAGAAAAAATTTAAAAAAACTCGCGACGAAAATACAGACGGAATAAGAAAAAAATACAAGGAGAATAGCAAACAAAAGCTAAAAAGAAAGCACGGGGAAATCGAGAAAAAATGACAGAGATAGCAAGCCGAAAATCTAGACAAAATAACAAAGAGAAAGCAAGCCGGAAATCTAGAGACCTGAAAAAGAGAAAGCACGGAGAAATTGAGACAAAGACGTAAGCTGCGAGGAAAATTGAGAAAAATACATACGGAGAAAGCGCGAGTTAAATTATGAAAAAATACAAGAGGAGAAAGCGCGAGTTAATTTGTGAAAAAAGACAACAGAAGAAAGCGCGAGTTAAAAATTGTGAAAAAAGAAAAGAGGAGGAAACGTGAGGGAAATAAACAAAGAATTACAAATGGAAGACAAGCGAGAGAAAAATAAAAACCAAAGGAGAAAGTAACAGGGAAATCAATCCAGACGTATCGTCAATAAAATACCTGTGAACAAGAAAAGTAAAAAAAAAAAAAAAAAGCAATTTGGGAAGGAAAAGGACAGAATAAGATAAATATAGCCTCTAGACAAAAAAATCCTTATATGTTCTGTCCCAATACATTTCACCCGGGGAAACAATACGTGGACAAACAGAGACTATATGTGCTCCTAATTCATTCATTGAATTCAGCCCTCCAGGAATAGACGGAGACCTTCCGCGAAATCCTGTTCAAGGTTCTGTACAGCTTGCGTGACACGTACAGGCGCGTACAAAAAAACCAATGTATCCAATTTACGTACATAGTTCTTATGTATGTATACGTATGCATACATACACCTGAACTGACTACAATAAATAATAATAATAATTCTGTTTATCCAAGTGTCGTTGGATGTTTACATAAATGTAAGTTTTTCAACCCAGGCACAATTCCATACAATCCATTCCGATTATTCATTTTACATTTCTTATTTCTTGTCTTCTGAACTGCAGGCATAAGTATATACATATGCCCGCGTGTAAATTGCAAATGAATGATTATTACGTCATTGACTATTGTTCTCGCCTTTCGCATAAGTACAGTCAGGAGTGACAATGAGCTGAGCTTCGTGATAAAAGGTGGAGAAGGAAGACGTATTAACGATGAAGGGGAAAAGTGTAGCAAAAAAACGTCAATGCACTTCCACCAACTGTCACCTGTTTTCTTGAAGGGCCTTCTCACTAAAGGAAATGACGGCTAAAGGGGGGAAAGTGTAGAAACTTGTTGTTTTTCCCTCTCCATTCCCACAAAGATGAAGGGGAGAAGACGGCTCCACAAGAAGGAATATAAGTAGACAATGTGTACACACTACTCCTGTCATATTCATGTGAAGTGGGAGGAGGAGCATTTACAACACTTCCCACAAAGTAATTACATATTGTCCATGAAACACTCCCTTGACTGACACCAGCATCCACGTTTTTCTGTTTTAGAATTTAGAGAGAGGGTGAATAGGAGACAAGTTACATTATCTAAATACATGGTAGCGAGTACGTTAGCATGAAATAGATTTTTTACAAGTAATGCGAACCTTCTCCTCTGATGCATTCCTTGTTTATATCTATCGTCGGTATTTGAACATGGATTGTGTGAACGAATGTGTGAATTTGAAATAAGAATGAATACATTTTCAAATAGGGAAGGCGAGAGAAAGAATGGGACCGAAGGAAGGGAGGAGTGAGATGGGATGATGGGCCAAAATGAAAGAAGAGGCTAGAAATCGAGGTACAAGGAGACACTCTCAACGAAAGGTGAGTATGCAGAGAAAGAGGACAAGGAGTTTGAAATGAAAGATAAAAGATAGAGGCAAGAAAAGGGATGAAGAAAGATGACTAGAGAGACGACATGAAACGGAAAGAAAGAAGACTGGAGAGGAAGAAAAGAAACGAGAGCAAATGAGAGGAGAGAGAAATGAATAAAGAGGCGAAGGGTACCATGAAAAAAGTAGAGAGGAAGAGACAAGAGATGAAACGAAATATAAGAAAGAGAGATGAAAAAATAAACGAGAGACGAAATAAAAGTAAGAGAGCGGAAGAAATAAAATAATACATAACAATAAATAAAAGAAGAGAAACAAAAGAAAAGACATAAAAGAAGAGAGAGACCAAATAAAAGACATAAAAGAAGAGAGAAACAAAAGAAGAGAAATAGGTAAAAAGAGAGAAATAAAAGAAGAGAAATAGGTAAAAAGAGAGAAATAAAAGAAGAGAGAAACAAAAGAAGAGAAATAGGGAAAAAGAGAGAAATAAAAGAAGAGAGAAACAAAAGAAGAGAAATAGGGAAAAAGAGAAAAATAAAAGAAGACAAATAAGGAAGAAGAGAGAAATAAAAGAAGACAAATAAGGAAGAAGAGAGAAATAAAAGAAGACAAATAAGGAAGAAGAGAGAAATAAAAAAAGACAAATAAGAAAGAAGAGAGAAATAAAAAAAGACAAATAAGAAAGAAGAGAGAAATAAAAAAAGACAAATAAGGAAGAAGTTACAAATAGCGAGAAAAGTGGAGATCAGTTGGAGATATAAAAGGAGAGAAAGCGAAAAATGTTAAAAGGAGATAGAGAAGAGAGAAAATAGACAAGAGAGACAAGGCGCAAGAGAAGATTGGAGGAAGAAAACGAATAAAAAATAAAGAAAACAGAGAGCGAAAATGGGAGAGACAATAAAGTGTAAGGAATTTAATGGAGGAACTGAAAAGAGAGAGAGAGAAAAGAAAGTGAACGAGAGATTGAAAGATAACTTTGATCCTATCTCCAGTGCTTCAAGTCAATGTGTGTGATTCCATGAAATGCAAAATACTAAGCAGGTGATAAGAAACTTTCTCTTCCCCCATCTTCTGTGCTCTTTCAATCCCTCTCTCACACTTCCCAGCATTCTCTCTCTCCCCCTCCCCCGGTTGGCTGGGTACAGTGAAGAAAGCCTAAATCCCAAGAGGTATTAGTTGTTGAGAACAAGTTGAAAACTACTGTAATCAAAATGACCAAAACAGCTCTTGGAAAAAAAGTTTTTCTCCCTCTTTTTTTCCCCTCTCCTTGGGTGATTCTCGTAAAGATCCCATGAATTTCCAGGCCAATACACCACCAATCCCCGTTGCTGAGCCTATGTTCTTAGTAATAGGGTGTGGAAGAGGCTGTGTGTCTATCTGAATTTACTTCTCCATCCCCTCCTCCTCCTGTTTGTTTTTACCTGGAAAAATCTCCCGCTATTTTTTGGATCTACTTCCTCCCTGTTTCTCTTGAAGTCCTCTGCTTGATTTTATTTTTCTAGTACTATTACTTTACCTTTTAGTCCAACTTTGTACCTAGAACCTTTCCCCTCTGATTCTGCTTGATTTTCCCTTCCATTCTTTCCTCTTAAAGGTGTGGTCCATCCTCCGAGATTTGCTCCTCCTTCTTCCTCAATATTCCTCTTCCTTCTTTAAGTATCCTCTTTTCCTTGAAATTTGTCCCCTTCAGTTCTTTCTGCTTCGGCATTTCCGTCATAATCCTCCTTTTATATCATATCCTCCTCCTTCATTTCCGGCAATAATGTCCTACAATCAGGTGGCTCTTCCTTTTTTCCTGGAGGAAGACTTCCATTTTAGATCTTTACTCTTTACCTCTCATTCCTTCCTCTTATCTTTTATTTCTTCCGTTCTTAATATGGAACTTCCTTCTGAAGTGTCTCCCTCCTCTTTCTGGTCCTCTTCAACTCCTCCTCCTCCATTTCCCATCTTCTTCACTTCCCCTCCTCTCCCATTTTCAACTGACCCTGATTCTCATATATTTTCTGGGGAATCCTTTTTTTCCTCTCCTCTATGTGCCTCCGTTTCCTCATTATGACTCCTCTATCAGAGGAATTCTCTCCTTTCTTTTATCTTTTTACCTTTTATCTTCCCCTCTCATTCTGGTCTTTTTGATCTTTCAGCAATCATCCTGGCCTCCTGGTTTTTTATTCATAATCTCCCATCCTCTTAGCTTTCTTGTGATTTAAAATAAATTTTCTTACCGAATTGTTCTTCCCATTCTTCTCCTGCTTCCTTTCCGGAGTGGTCTTAATTTTTAATCATTTCGTATGCTATTTTTATTATCATGTTGAAATGATAGCCATTTTCTGGTAAATTCCTTGCTTTTAAAACGTGTGGGGGTCATTTTGCTCTTTTTTAGCTTCTATAAGCTCTTTATTCTTCCGCTTTTGCACTCATCCTTCGCCGTAAGTAATCACCATGGTGTATAGTAATCTACCTTTTTCTTTCCTCTAGTGTATTTCCATTTTTTTCAGATGTATTATATCTGGTGGCTTATTTTCAGTTCTTAACTTTCCCACCATTCCACTGATCCATGCTTGGATCAAGTTTAATGGAGAAACTATATTACTTAGCTTATATTTGGGTATTTAGATGGGATTTACTCTACTTTCCCCAGTTCATTGTGTTATTATCCGTTTGTCTCAAATTCCCATTTATTTGTACGTACAAGGGAATTTGAAAGGGAAAGGAGAAGGAAGTACATTTCAATCCATTCATTGTTGAAGGATTTTGATTTTCTCTTGATCCCCCTTCTCCATCGTCCAAATGGAGAATAAATGTGTCGGTAAAAGTGGTGGAGACTACTATTCATTGTGAATTCCATTGTAAAAAAAAAGCGATTTTCTTCGGTGATCGTAATGGGAATGGAAAAGGATGTGATTCCCCCGTTGAAAAACAGTCAAGTGAGATCAAAGTTGATTTTTTCACAAGTAACATGAGAAAAAAAGTTTTATTTTATTTCTCATACATGGACTCTCAAATTCTCCCGCCCATTCAATATGCATCCCATGATTTAGGAGGTTCTTCTGGTAGCCATGTCTTCAATCCTTTTTTTTTATACTCCTCTTGGATGGTCCATGTTTTAACCAACGGTTTGGATGTTACTTTTGGGATTATGGAGCAAAAAGTATTTTTTTTATTCTCTTTCTTCCATTTCCACCTCTTTTGACTTGGTAAAGCTTCCATATACAATATTTCATAGTCCTATTCAGGTCGAGAAGAGATTCATCCTCATGGTGATCTTTTTTTTTGAGGGGTGTGATAGTATAAACTATAGTATATAGTATGTTGTTGGTGGTGAAATCCCTATTCTCCACTTGTGTCTCTTTGTCGGACTTTCCCCTCCTCCTCCCCTCCTTTAATGCCAGTCCAAGCGAGTGAATGACTCCATTAGAAATGACCAATGTGCTGGAGGAGTTAAAAGGAAATCTATGGTGGGAGAGGGAGAAAATAAGGGGATAAATGCATTTGAGTTAGTGTAGTGACTGGTCTAATTTAGCGTATAAAAAGTATAGAGGGGAAAAAAAGACAGGGCCAGAGAGGGGAAAGGGGGAAAACTTTCCCAAACACTATTGGTACGTTACCGGGGCAAGATGGAAGGAGAAAAAAAATAATACGGGGACAAAATAAAAAAAATAGGCACTCAATTCCACCCTCACTGTCCTCTCTGTGCCCAGGGTTATTTTCTTCGGAGAAAAAAACTCACTCCCAACTACAACTATTACTTTCTGGCATTACCTAGCGTGGGTTCCGTACATATGTACTGTCCGAGATGTGTTATACTTTTGACTAAAAATAATATTGTTTTCTTCGCAATAGAAAGGCGGGGAGAGAGCACTTTTAGGGAATGTGACAGTCAGGATGAACAAAAAATGGAGGGGACTCATGCCGAGAACAAAAGCGGAGGTACTACAATTTAGTGATGGATATATGGACAAGTCCTCGCCATAGCCACCGCGTTCTCCATTATTCTGTGGTCTCTTTCTTCTCTCGCAGGTCTGTAATAAGATTTCTCCATCTCTCTTTGTTCTTATCGGTTCTTGTTGGAGCTTCTCCGACTTCTTTCTTTGGATTCTCAACCTTTTTCTCCGCATTTTGATGCTGTATTCTGCGTTTCAGATTCTTTCTATTTTGGTATCTTTTTTTTTGTAGCTTCTCCGTCTTCGTCTTATATTCATGTTACCTCTGATTTCTCCTTTTCCCCCAATTTCTTTATACTGTCTACGTGTATTTTGTTTTATTTCATCTAGCCTTTATCATATTTCCCTGGGTTTTATGCGTTGTATGTATTACTGTACTTTTGTGGTTTCTTCCTTTGCCAAGCATTTTCTTCCTTTCGATGCTTTCTCCCAAGTTTTCACTGTTGTTTATGCTCCTTTCAAATAGCCATTTTGCCAATGCTTTCTCGCTTGCTTAACAGAGGCATTTCTGCAATGCTTTCTCCGTTCTTTAAAATAACTGTGTTTTCAATGTTTCCTTCCTTCCTGAAAGTCGCCGGGTTTTCAATTGCTTTCTCTAAATTTCCCGTTTTTCACTTTTTTCCCTTGCTTTCTCTCTTTTGTGAATTTTATGAATTCTCCCGTATTTCGTTTTTCTGTTTTGACAACTTTTCATGATTTTATCTATCCTAAATGTTTAATTTCGGAATTTCAGTTTCTTCAGTTTGCATTCTTTCTTAAATTTCTCAATTGCCATTATTCTTATATTCCTAATTTCCGTTGCTTTCACAGCTTTCTCTCGTCCTTTAATTTCCCAGTTTTCTTTCGATATTTGACTCCTCGCATCTTCGCATTTTCTCATCCGTTTATTTCCAAGTCTATTCCATGTTTTCGTTTTATTTGGAAAAATATGGTTTTCCGGGAAATCAACATGACGCTAGTATGTATCGTAGCGGATCAGTTCGATCCGGTATTTCTCTCCGTGGTTGCAGACATCTTTAATTACGAAGTCGTCAGATGCCATTATTGTAATTATTGAGCTGACCTATCTATTCTCATTATTATTAATGCATTTTTTATGCCGATGCCTATAACTATAATGATGCGCAGTGACTTTGAACTAATAAACAGCTTTGGTTTTATCTCCTGAATCCTTTTGCCTTTTTTATTAATTTGAAACTCCCTTAGTAAAAGTCTCAGAGATTTTTCTTTTTCCTTTGTCCTTAATGAAGTTTCTAGGTAATTCTAACCTAATCTTTTCTTGCGGCAAAAGTAATTATTTTCCTGCCCGCTTATTAATTAATGTATTGATTCCCCACCATGTCTTGTTACGAATAGGTTGCCTCTTCCCGTCTGTCTTGTTTGTTCCCATCCTCTGACTTTCTATTGGCCGGGTTAAGTTTGACTTCTTTGTTTGTATCATTCTCATGAGCTTCCCATTAACATTGTCTGTCATGGTTTTTCCCAGATTCATAATCCTTATTCCTTCCATCTGGTTTTCTCCATATATGGTTAACTGTAAATTAAATATGTACTTATCTACGTATAACTTCGTCCCGTCAGCACTGACAAGATTTGTCTTCAGATATTTTTTTCTCATCTGCTCATATTTTGTTGCTTTAGGACAAGCGGTTTATGTAAGTATTACGGAACAGAGAGAAAGTTTCCTGTCGTCCGTCACTTTCTTGGAACAAATGTGGGATTGTGGGAGAGGATGACAGAGGGAACTTTTTCGCATGCATTGTCTCTTTGCTCTGATATTATCTTCCTGGGCAAAAAAAATATAAAAAAACTTTCCTGAGTGATAAAAAAAACTTCAAGGAACTACAGTACTAGGAATAATCTTGTTTTGGAAAAACAATACCACTGAAACAGTTCAATCTCCCATTTCTGTAAACATCAACGCCTTAAGGAGGCTTCGTGTACAGGGATTACAATAACTACAGTCTACCCTCTAACATGATGAATTTTGACGCGATTTTGGAATGAATTTTGATATTAGTTTTATCAAATGTGGCATTATTTTTAACACAGTTTAGCATACATATTTTTAATATATTTCAGAATTACTTTAAACACCATTTGGCATTATTTTGTATAAATTTTGGCACTAGTTTTGTATGAATTTTAACACGATTTTTGAATGACTTTTGACCTTAGTTTTATTAAATGTGGGCATTATTTTTAATACAGTTTAGCATATACATTATACCGTATGTTTCCCGGAAAACGCAACCGGCGTAGACATACGATAGTTAGCTTGTTGGAATGCTAAGAAAGCAAGCTTTCAGAATTGATAAGTATTTTGCACCCCAATCTTTCCGTTTAAAAATTACGGGAATCAACCCCCATATATTAACATGCGATTTTTTTCATGCATTTCACATCCCGTAATTTTTAAACCGAAAGATTTCGTATCAAAATACTTATCAATTCTGAAAGCCTGACTTCTTAGCATTCCAAATAGCTAGTGATCCCATGTCTTTGTGTTGTAGAGAAGTTACAAACGGTTTCCGGGAACATACAGTATATTTCAGAATGATTTGTAATACAATTTGGCCTTATTTTAGTATGAATTTTGACACGATTTTTGCATGAATTTTCAAGTTTGAAAGAACTTCGGCAATATTTCTGAATTCATTTAAAGCAGTAACTGATGGAAATATAGGCTAATTTGAATGCACGACAATTGAACCGCCTTGCATAATTGTTTGAATGAGCCCTTGGGCCTTCCGTTTGGTTTACAGATTAGATTGTAGAAGACGGCAGAGGCTACTGAACACCCTGTATATTGTAGGTCTGGTGGAGAGGTGAAATTTGTTATCTTTCGGATTGTTTATTGCCTTTTTCCTCTTTGACCAGAATCATCTCCTAATTCTATTAATTAATTTAAAGCATAACAGATGTTCCATACGGATATGTAAACGTAATGCTCCATTATTGAACAAAGTGAAATAAAAAATTAAACAGTAACAAAAGTCAATTCGAATGTCTTTCACATTTCCCTCCTCTTCCCGCCACAACTTCTCACGGCTGTCTCACATTGGTGAATCATGCCTACTTTCTAATTCTACTTAAGTTTTTCCCAAGGCTGTTTTCCCTCGCTAATTGCTCCCACTTTCATTCTTCTTTACTCCTTTTATTCCCCTCCACAATAGGAAGAAATACATAAAGGTTGAGAGCATTATAGAGTCAATCGGCCAAGGGCCTCTCCTTGATTACGCATTGTTTTCCACTGGAAATAAAACCTTTCAAAATTGTAATTAATGAACTAAACTCCATCATTTTATGGGTTGCTATCTACTTGTAAATGTCCCTCTGTGTAGCCCACAAATTTGCTTTTGTGGTCTCTCCCTGAGAGACGCGTTGAGGATTGCAAAATGTCCAAAATACGCACTTTCCTCCCATGGGAAAATGGCACATGACAACCTCTTAAAAAATGGACAATACGGAAAGTTGGACATGATTTATACTTGTTTCAATGCAATCCCAGATTTGTGAGGAGGGAATACAATGTACAAAATTCGGAGGGTAGCTCGAGAAATGGTTGAAGGTATAATTCGGTATGTAATGAAAATATTGCTGATATTTTTTTTCATGCTACTTTACGATTGTAACAAAAGAAAGCGGGAGAAATATAGAGGGAGGAGGATTGGGAAAAGCGATTTTAGATACTGCCAAGGTTATGAGATTGTAAGGCACTTTAAAGGGTTTAGTACAACTCACACAGGATTGCAGTAGTAGCTTTTTCTTTGGTGAACTCAAAACGGAAGGGGAGATTTGTCTAGAGGAAAGAAAGGAAACGTGGCCTCTATTGACTATGTATGTATACATAGCGAATAACATATTGGCCCAATCTGGGATTCGAGGAGGAGGAGGAGTGGGATGATGGGAAAAGAATTGGGTTTATGGGGGGAGCTACTCCATCATAAATAAGCTAAGAACGTTGCGGTTCCCATAGTCCCTGTAGAACCGGAGAGAGATAGAGACAGAGAGAGAAAGAAAGAAAGAAAGAAAGAGAGAGAGAAAGAGACAGAAAGAGAGACAGAGAAAGAGAGAGAAATAGAGAAAGA
>JAQGBT010004362.1:0-16754 GCA_034698585.1 Disparrhopalites patrizii | reverse complement strand
CAATTTGGGATGACCCCTATGTAATTGCAGTACAGTCTAATGTGTAATTAGGTTATTGATCAAATACCAGTATTGGTAAATTAATTAACGTAATAAGTAATATACTTATTCATTGGTAAACGCAAAACATCAAATGATCATGCTAAAGCCCCATACTGTATAAAAAAAGCACGAGAAAAAGCATTTTGACATTTAAAATTTCAAAAACATACCAAAGAGGGGACCCTCACAACTTCTACTTACAACCTCTAATTTTCTTGCGGGATTTAGCATTGTGAAAATTTCCGAAGACGCAGAAAACGTTGATTAGATATCTTCATCTGCTAAAAGTGCGGGAAATTTGAAAACATTCGAGCCAATCAGCTAAAGGCTGGTGAGCCGACTGACGGCAGACGCAAGCGGCAAGAATTATAAGGCAACAACCGGGCCATTACGTCAGAGGAAGAGAGAAGCCGAAGAGAAAGTGTCGTCGGCTTTCCAAGGCGCAAGAGCTGAAGCTCAGACAGAGAGAGAGAGACAGAAAAAGAAAAGAGAGAGAGAGAGAAAGAGCGAGCCGAGTCAATATGTACATTCGCGGCTTCGCCACGGTGGCGGTATACGCTTAACTTTTTTGCTCATCACGTCCTTTATATATCCCCATAAAAATATAAAAGTGAGAAATTGTGTTATATGCATTATACAACAATCTACCATCTTTTTTCTTGTGCCTTCTCTTTTATATGGTCTTTATTGCAAGACGAATATTTTTGGTGAAGAAAAGACAAGTATCGACGCCGTATACAACACCTGTGGTTTCCTATTATGGAGGAGGCCTCTTGTCCTCTTCATCTCAAAAATCATTCCGCCGCTCTTTTCTCGGAGGAATTGTAAAGTCCAATATACTTGTAAAAGTTGTGCCAGTGAGTTAATTCGGTAATGTAGAAATCAAGTTTAATCAAATAATCATGGTACGGGTCTTACTTTAAAGGAAAACAGTGGTTTTTGCCCCCATGAAATCTCCTTCTTTTTTCGTATAAATCCTATAAAGTGAAACAAGTGCTCGCCCTAGAAACGATCGGATGAGCACGGAATCAGTAGAGACGAAGGAAATCTGTGACCAAGGTGGATTCATCGGACAAATAGGATATTTCTATAATTGTAAGTGGATAATTTTTTGCTGTCAATTTGCATTTTTGGAGGGATTTGTGAATTGGTCAAATGACATGTTATTTGTGAGGCTGAGAGACGTAACACTTTTAACCTTGAAGTGGTGCTTGTTGATTGTGATCGGCATTGGGTTGTTTGGAACGTCTTTTTATTATATATAAAGAGCTTTTTTTCCTTCATTCAATAGGATCCTGCAGGATGAAGATGGATGGAGAGACCCCTTGCAAAATGAGGAAAGTTGAACATATTGATGAAGAATCTCAAATGCCGGTTAGTTGAATTGGGGTTTATTTTTTCTAATTTTCATTTTTGGATGATGTGTATTATGTACGAGTTTTTTTCGAGGTGCTTGTATAGGCGATTTTTAGGAATGCGAATTCTGAAATTGTAAATTCTTGACCTTTGATAGTGTGTGCGTTGGATACATTGTATTTAGTTTATTGAGTGGATTTTTCCTGTGATTTGGCAGGTCCCGGTGATGACTACTAATTTGGTGGAAAAGGCAATGGCCATTCCTTTGGTAAGTTGAGTGTTGGAGTAGTCTGTACATTTGTGTGACCTTAGACATATTGTAAACAGTATCTTTAGTTTCGGCAGGTGGCAGGTCAAAGTGCGGCAAGAAGCATGATAGCATGAATAAACTAATGGAGTTGTACTTGTTGGTGTATTAGATTGCTGATGAAATTTTTCGATACCTCCCAAATGCGGATCTACTACGGTGTGCTCTGGTCAATTTACAATGGAATAGTTTGTCCCGGACTTTCATCCGCAAGCACAGAGTCTGTTACTTGGCGATTAATGAAAACAATGATACTGGTTCAATGAAGGATTTACAAAAGTTGTTGGAAGACTCGTCACATCATCCGTACAATGGAATTGCGGTGACAGCAGAAATCTCATTTCGTAGCAAATGCAAATTCCCTATAATTAACCGAGAAGACTTCTCCCAAGTATACTCGGATATTCTGAATAAAATATACCTGAAGAATCTTAAATTTGCCTGGTACGATCACCCCTGTTGCCAAGCTGTGGGTCTTTTAAAGAAAATCTTACAAGAATATTCTTCAACTTTGGAATTTCTTCACGTTCAGCGTATGCCACATCAGAATCCTACGTTGAGCACTATTTTTGGCTACCATCCCGGGAATCGCCATGAGTGGTTACCTAACTTGAAGCGATTGCAATTAAAGCCGTCATTAAAAATATCAAGAACGGAAGTGTTTGAAGATTTTCTCTCATCCGCCCCCAACCTAATGGAAATAGTTGGGAGCGTGTGTCCTAAAAATTTCGATCTCATAGTCCGGCAAAATAAATTCAAAACTATCAAACAGTTTGATCTGGTGAGACTGTACAAGATGGATGATCTATCAACCATATGCCGCTTGGGGCAAATGCAGCCCCGTCTTACGAAACTGACTGTATCCGGCTTCAGATTCTTGATGGAAACTTCACTCCCCATGTGGTTGGAAGCTTTGCAAACTTTATGGATCTCAGGCATGTACAGTTTGAAAGAAGTTGAAGTGAATCATCTGGACCTCATTTTGCTGTCACAAGCCAATTTTCCTCCTCTACCCAAGGTGGAGTTTGTCACTGTGGCTTTTGATATTCGTCTGGTCAAATGGGATGGACAACCAAAGCTAAGAAATATTGACTTCGGACGCCTATTTCCAAAGCTCAAATCAGTTCGGGTTCATCCTGATTTTGATGAACCTTCTAAACCGAAAGACATGATTGTGAGTAACAAGTTAATGGACACCGATACCCGCTACGCTTGCACTACGGTCACCTCTGTCGAGCTTATTAATGTTTACGATGAGCAGCCCAGCAGAATGGAAAGACTGGACCCTTCACTGCACTGGACAGTTATTTTGTCCATGGCGAAGATTTTCCCTAGGGTGAAGCACTTCACTATCAGGGGATGCCCAGAGGTGGCTTATTTTTGTGAGGCTTTATGGACTTCCTGGAAAGAATTGGAGACTATCAATTTTACCTCTGTCAGATGCTCTAGCAGCTTTCACGTTGACCCTTGCATTATCGGCATCTCAGAAATTGAGTGGAAGTATTGGAAAGAA
Source organism: Disparrhopalites patrizii (assembly GCA_034698585.1). Taxonomy (NCBI): domain Eukaryota; kingdom Metazoa; phylum Arthropoda; class Collembola; order Symphypleona; family Sminthuridae; genus Disparrhopalites; species Disparrhopalites patrizii. The sequence goes on along the minus strand of JAQGBT010004362.1, from coordinate 13,536 downwards.
ATCAAGTGTGAGACTGACTTCAACAAGTTCCAGTTTGCACCCATCCGACTGGCTCTTCGAAACTGCACAAGTAAGATGGTGGATTTTCGTACTTATATTTCAACAATTATTTCTATTTACTAAAAAGTCAAAAAGTACAAATCTTTTCATGATTCCGTGTATCGATTGTGATGACGATGAGTCACAGTTTGAGCAATCAATTATCCATTTTTCTCAATTGCAATGACATATTGTTTCATTTATTGACATTTTTTAACAGAATTGAAAAAATTCCGGATTGAATTCACCCATCGCAAGGACTTCTGTCGTCCCTTTCAGTTGACACTGCTCACCGAACTGTCCGGTGCTTGTGCTTTTTCTCGGATTCCCAATTTGGAGGTGGAAGTTGTTCGGAGTAAATGTACTGCTGAGTACAATATTGAAGGAATCGTTCACGATGTTCCTTGTAGTAAGTTTGTGGTTACTTAAATATTCTTCTTCTGTATTGTCAGATATTCTAATATGTATAATATCTATAATCACAGAAGATTAATGAAATTGATGTGGTAACAACGCTAACATTTTTTACACAGGTTTCGGCTTGGATCCATTAGCTCCGTACGTCAAGTTTTATGACTATGAACCGGAAGAAGTGATTCATCCTAGGGAGCACCTTTGTTCCTACCCTTACTGATTTATTATTACGAATTGAGACACTTGTATGTTTACTTATAGTTAATACGTTAATATAGTTGTTATTCTGTAGTGATTTCACGTTTAATTTGTACTTTGGAAACGATGGATGTGACTATAGCTGTAGCTACCGCAGTGATTTAATGGAATCATGATCTGCATTGTAAACTTAACGTTTATATGTAACTTAATTACCTTCAGTAACGTTCCGCCTTTATTTGCGTTGTCAGTTTAAATGGTATAAAAAATTGGTTGGCTTACTCCGGATCAGGGATCAAACCAAGGGGAGCCGGGCCGTGGAACCTTTTTTCAGGTTTCCGGTACTGTTTTGTAGATTACACATTGATACACAACGATATACAAACGTATTTATTTGTATTTGTTTATGTCTATAATTAATTTAGCAAGGCCCCGGTACTTCTTTTTTTATGGTTTGACCCCTGCTCTGGATAATTGTATTATAATTGTAAACCCCGACTTTGTGTGAACCTCGTGTAAATTCACCTTGTCGTTTGAGTTCCCTCGAAAAATTAATATTTCGTGAAATGAATAAAGAATGAAGTTTTTTCTCGGAACCATTATCAAAATATCTTCAAAATTGTATAGTGACTAAATTACTATTATTCGCTACAAAATCAAACGAGATTGCGGATTGCGATGCTTTCTCTGTACTCATATTCATACAATTGTGATGATGTTTTTCACCAGGCAGGCACAGAGAAATCGGATTAAAAATTTTAGATTAAAATTATACGTATTTTCAATTTACCAATGCGAGTTTTGAGTTTACTATATACGGATTGAGAGCATTGAGTCATTGAGATAGGAAATTACGAACTTCGCGCGGTTCACTTTCGCTGCAAAAAAGGCGGGGGTCCGAAAAATTCCACGCGTTTTGCTTTTTTTCTGGGTTGAGGTTGCTGGTGCAGATTTGTCATTTTTGGCTATTATACACAATCTTAGAGTTTAAAGCAATCTGTGTCACACGCGTATGTCGTATGCATTAATTTAATAGCTTTTTAATTAATTTGTCATTAATTTTTGTTTTGTAAACAAAGGGCACGTTAATTACGACATTGGCTTACCCAATGCACTTTTAATCCCTGGGTACACTTGCCATTGTTTCTGTCTTCAAATGTCTGAAGACAAACAGGATGCTGAAGGGAGACTCCCCAGTTTTCAGGTAAAGAGTTCATTTATTCGAACATTTTCTTTCCCTTATTTTACATCCTTTATTGATTTTGATTCGTGAATCATGGTTATGCTTATTTCGGAACAGTTTGCGTTGAGTATTGGTATTTGTTGATGGTACATTTGAAGGTTTGTTAAAAATCAAGGTTCAAAGGTGATTGATAAGCTTCATGGGCTATTTCAGGGCCCCCGAGATTTAAAGTTGACCTTACCCCCCGCTAAGGTCGCCGCCCCTCGCCGAACATTTACCCCAAACATCCCGTCGGGGCGGAATCGAAATCCGAAGCCGGGAGGAGGTCCTTCATCCGGTGGGGAAAGCTCTTCGGAGGGGCCCAAGAAGAAGGATAATAGGAGAGGTGGAGGTCGGTCATCCCGAGATATTAAACCCAACATTCGGGGTGGGAAGAGGGATGGGGGTCATTCAGGGGTCATTCAGACTCAGGGCGTCTTTGCTGAAGGAGTCGGCACGGAAACCGCTGGGGGTAAACATAGAACTCCGATCGCATCCGGGTCATCCAGTGGTTTGGGTGGCGGGAGGAAGATTATGAGCCAGATCAAGAAGCTGGATGTGAAGTTAAAATCAGAGATTAAACAAGAACCATACACATCCTTTGTGTCCGACCTCGATCAGGATGACGACCCTCACATTGTTCCCGTTTCCATTCCATTGTCGTCATGTAATTCACCTTTTATAAATTTTTGTTAATTAGAATATTGCTTTCGATGTACTGGTCCGTCTGCTTTTACAAGTACAAAATTTACTTGTATTGTAATTGTAAGCATGTATTCGTTACATTATCTGAAATTCAGATTTCAGAGTTAAAGGTCAAACGTCTGTTGGGTTAACGAATTTGAAGCTGATTCCTGTCTGGTTAACATTGTTGCGTGCAGTGTAGAACGCCTATTCGTCTTCAGACTGTATTTAGAACTGCTGTTGGGTTACATGTTATAGGTTATACTGATTCCTGATAGCTTAGCATGGGATGTTGTAGAATAAAAAATGTATCTTGGACAAAAACCTACAGAAGTAAATGCACAAGAGTATATTTGATGTAAATAACCTGCTATTAGCATTTTCAACCTCTAATTATTGATGATTTATTTGTGATAGCCGATAATAACTGTAATTTTGACGCCAATCTAGATACCCTTCTACCTTCCAAAGAAGGTCTTCAATATTCAGAAAATTTCCCTAAATCAGCCACCAGCTTTTCCCAACGTGTGAATGACGCTAGCGATGAAGGGACTTTAGTCCTAATTCAGTTACCGGAACATTTGCCCCTCCTACAGGATAAAGAGGACGTAAAGGAAATTTCTTTATGTGATGATATAACCCAATTACCGGATGGATTAATAGGTAGCACCAATATCCTCTCAACCGGCTTGTCTGAACTTGTTATAGGTGATAATCAGTTTAGTCTCGAAGCAGGGACTGATGCTCCTTTTTATCAGGTACGAATATGTATAATTAAATAATATTCAGAATACAAAAAGATACTAATTGTAAAATACTCCTTTTGATTTTGCTGTGTTTGACCTACACTATTTTTGTGATGGCTGATAAGAATTTTTATTTCAATAGGAACTCGTTTTAGCAACAGACGACTCATTGATATCGCTTGGACCAGTTCGACACAAATATTTATGTACAGCGGATGTGGATAGCTTTTTAAGCCAAAACTGATTGTGAGATATGAGATATTGTTTATATGCACTCACATCACATGTCCAAATAAATGATTAATTATGCTCATTCTACGTAATTTTGGCTTCAACTTCTGTTTCGGTTTCAACTATTTTTATTTTTTATTAGCTTTAATCCTGAGATTTGAATTTTTTCGATGTACGCAATAAAAAGCACTTGAAAAGTGCAAAAATCTTACGAGAGCAATCATAAATCTCTCAAAGGTTTCTTCCTTCCTATTCATCTGTTATTTCCGTAATAAAAGAATGAAAAATCCAGTTTACCGGAACATTGTATGTAATTATAATTCGATATAACGACGCAAGTTTCAAACCATTTAATATTGTTCGTGTTTAATTTGTAGGTGCAATATACGTTCAAATAATGATCCGGTATAAAAAAAACAATGCTTTAATCATGATTAAACTGGTACATACATAGATAAACTCAGCACTTTTATTATAGCTATATTGCGTCCAGAAAGCCTCGATGTAGTAAAACTATAGTTGTAGTTGTAAACAAGAAGATCGATCACTTTCCGAATACCTAGATAGAATTAACTGTGTAATCTTACTGCCACCGGAAATGAGCATAAGCTTTATTGGCTTCGCAAAGTTTATGGAGGTCATGCTTTTTCTTCACCACCCGGCCCTGAAATTTGAACGAAACGCAAATAATCAGTACGTCAGTTCGGTTCATTCTAAACAATTATGACATTTCCATAAATCTTGTATCATTTTACATAGTGTAAAATCGCGTTTTACCACGTTATTTGCTGCATCAAGCACTTCCTTAGCTAATTGATTGTGAAATCGAACGTCATCACCCTTGCTTTGGGCAGCCGCAATGATCCATTTCAGAGCCTTCCACCTTGACTTGTTTTCAGTTGTTGGGACAGGAACCTGGTAAGTTGTGCCAGCCCTTTTCATTGGCATCGTTTCCAAGAGAGGCCGAGCATTATTCACTGCTTGATGAAAAACTGCATAAGGATTCAACACTATTTTCTCACGCTCAGCGTCCGACGCTGCATTATGGTACAATTCCAATTGGTGTCTCTTAATGTGTTCAAAAGCCTTCAAAGAAAGGAAGAATCAACATGAATCCGACTTAATTTTTTGTTATATTCTACAAATGAGTGATAACAATTCAACCATCACAATTCATCATCCGTACCGTTTCTATCAAATCTCGGGCCAAGATCTTCTTATTTTCCTCCATGACCATATTAATTAACTTGTTGACCAACGGGTCATGCCACACCGACTGATTTTCATCAATCTCTGAGGCTTTGACGGGTAAATTGGCCAACTTGTCGAGTTCACCGGAAGTCTTCAATTGTTCGTATTCTTCCGGTTGGTAAATTGGCTTAATAAAAAAACTAGGGTACTTGCTCGCACAACATGAAGATGAATGTAAATCGCGTCGTAGCAAAATTGAAGTTGGTCGATAGGTTTTGTGCAGTAACAGTCCAGGAATTGACCTCGGGAGGCGGGTAACCCTTCTGAAACTCATGTTTGTATTTCTGCAACAATTAAGAAAACATTCAATTTGAAAAATAAATTAAGTGCATACTTATAAAACTCTGATCCAAACTTTTTTTCCGACGCCAAGCATAGTTAATCGTTTCATCAACATGAACATCTCATAATCTCATGTATAACTAACCCAATCACGCTTACCTTTCTTAAAATAAAAAACTCGAATCAAAGAACTGACCTTAGTGTTGACCTCCAATAAGTATATAAAAGTTCACCAGCATCAACCAAAAATTTTAGTGACCTCTTGACAAATAAAGAAGAGTTCCGTCGTATTTCGAATATCTTTTCATAAAAAATCAGACCGAAAAAAAGTTAAAAACAAAAGCCTTTTTCCAAACTGCTGATGAATACCTGAAGCTGAAGCTGAAAGCTGAAAACTGAATAATACTGAATACTGAATCGCAAATTCCCCGGCAGCCCTTTTTGAAATTCCTACATTTACCAAGCGCAGTGTTTAGCCTTTGGAATAACGAAAAACAAGAATCCGTTAACATTCCCGCACAACTCTGCTTGACCAGTTTTTTGTTAATTGACAAATGGTTTTTATATTGACGTATGGATCTAAGATCTAATATATAGACTATAATTAACTAATTAATTAGCCATAGGTTAAACAGATTTCGTTTGAGCACGTTGAAACCGCTTTTATTACAATTAGGTACATTTTAAAAAAATAACGACAATATTTTATTGACTAAAGGCACACACAATAAAATAGTGACAGTGGCAACAGACACATTTTTCCTCATATTACTCTCCTGGAGTCGAATCAACATTTCATACTCTTCCCGAGGTAAAACGGTGACATTGGATTCACTCACAATTTCCTTACTGTCTATGTTTTGAACGGTTACAATTAGCTCATCTAATTTACTACAGACGGAATCGAGGGATGCACGTATTTGTTGGGACTCTTCTTCATTCGCATATTGAGTAATAGGAGAATCTAAGTTGGTCACAGGCTCCCTAAATGAGCTATTCTGCTTTTCATCAATGTGTTTCAACAGTATCGCCAGCTTCTCTTGCATCTGAGCCACCCCTTCCGCCGAGCTCTCCGTCATGACTCGCTTCAGTTGCTTGATTTTCAGATGAGAGTTGATGGAAGCACCTATAATCCCGACGCAAGCACCCACCAGAGAGCCAAGGATGGACCAATATTTGGTTTTCTCATTTTGCTCCCGCTCCTTCTCGTGACTGAAACGGAGGGCACTGGACAACTCGTTGAAGCTCTCCCGTTCTATCTTTTCTGCGGCCTCAAACTTTGTCCGACAAACCTTCTCCTGTCGCATAACATTGATCTCCTGAAACAGACAAAAAGAATCATTCATGAAGAACAAAAGGAATGATCAATTAAGTCCTCGTTTCAAAGACAAAAAGTCCAGTTGCGTTACACAAAGTCAGACTTATGAGGATTTTTTACAGGCCGAAAGGAATATTTGTGGCACTTGGATAGCCAAAATCGTGATTAAAGCCAACAAAAGTACCAGTAGGTCAATATAAATATTATATATGGGTAAAGCACTTCTAAAAGGGAGTCAGAAGCGTTTTTCTGCCGGTATGTAGCATTTCAAATTGCTCTGAATTCGGGAGCCTTGAGTTCCTAAATTTAGTCTTCATCCTTGCGTTCAAATCCTAACATCCATTACAAAATGGATGTAAGAGTTGGTCAGGACAAGCTTTTTAGCTTTATGAAAAAAAAATCATAAAAACAAATCAAGAACCCAAAAGTACATGATCCAGCCATATTATAAGTATCATAAAATGCCTCAAAGCTAAAAATTCCAATCAATTTACATGTTAGGAGTTACGATGTCAAAATTTGATATATCGGGACCATCCTAACCCCAACAAAGTCTGAGTTTGAGGATGTTAATGAATGTTTAAGGCTGCAAAAAAAGTCGGTACTGACTTTGGTAATCAATTCCAAATAGTTTTCATTCCCCCGAGGCGTTCGGTCCAGGTCACCTCGGAGTTCACGCAATTGATTCTGCAGCACCAACAAATCCGCTTGAGCATCCCGACGTTTCTCTTGTGACTGAACGAATCGCTCTTCTGCCTGCAAATAGATCAATCAAGAACCATTTCATGTAAAATTGAATAAACAGAAAAGTTGACCTAAGTTGAAGAAAAGTGAAATATTAAAAAAAAAGTCATTATACCAAAAGCACCCGGGCATGAGCTTCTTTGACCTGCTTGATCCCAATGAACTCCTCATATACGGCCATGTAATGGTGGACTTTAGCCATGAGGGCATCGCTCAAGCTGGGACCTTGACCTTCCCCCAAATTGGGGGGTTGTTGCTGGATTTTACTATTGTCCAACGGATTATTAATATTAGTACTCCGAACATCTCCTGCCGTGCTCGCACACCGAATAATGGGGGCACTGAAGCCCGAATCAATTCTTTGCCCTTTGTACCCACGGGATATTTTCTGATTTCTGAGATAAACTCGGGTCAGGACATTAACTAATTTCATAGTAAGAGTTTCTTGAACGACTAAACTAATAAAGGTATGTATAGCGTCACGGTTGATATAGATCTATACAAATTTATTTACAATCACACGGGATCAGCTGTTGACAGTTGACATTCGTCGTTTAAAATGAATAAAACCTATATTACGCCAGGATCAGGATTTACTTGGTACTGATTATACCTATTCGGTCTTTTAAACTTTTATTTTACATTAAGTGGAAAACACATTTAGTGATATTTGACGATATTTGTAATCTTTTATATTTTTACGTAAAGTCACACACATTTTTAAACCGGAGAAATTTTTCCCACGTTACTCTCTCGTCTTTTCCTTGCGCAACAATTTGCTCTGCGAACCACCAGCTGAAGCAATACTTATTCATTTTAATAATAAATTTACGTTACAAAATATACAAAAAAAAATGCGTAAATTGCTTTAAAGTCTAAACTAAAACAGAGTTTTTGTAAATGTATGTAGCTGTATGTTGTATCCGAATTGCGGGTGAATTCTTATGCAAAAAAAAAAAACAAAACAAAACAAAACAAAAAAAATGGTTCCCAAATGTGACAACGAATTCAGTCGACTCTCTCTATAACTGTCCTCTGTATAACAGTACTCTCGTTATAACAGCAGCAGAAAATGCTCCCCGAAAAAATTTTCTCCATTTGTTAACATACAAATGTCTGTTCTCTATAACAGTTTTTCGTTATAACAAGCGAAATTTGATGCCTTATAGGGTGCTGTTATAGCGAGAGTCGACTGTATACTTCAATGTCAAATATAAGATCCGAGAGTTTCTAAAGCCTTTCCAAAGCGTTTTTAAAGCGTTTATAAAGCGTTTCTAACAGCGAGTATTTCTCAACGCTGCACCTGTTTTCAAATGTGCCATCGAAGGTGATTTGTAAACGTTCCTAAATGTGACAATTGTTTTTAAGTATGTCTGCTGACAGCGAAACTTTCTTCCGACTTTCGAGTGCCAAAAATCAAGCACCAGCGATTTTACAAATACATACGACGTCGAATGAGCGAATGTTCCTAAATGTGACGACTGTTTTTAAGTGTGACAGCGAATGTTTCAGCAAATACAACGCGAGCGATTTTAAATGTACTTTAATATACATATATATGTATTTTATTGCACAATCTGCGTAGCATACATGTATACATATACGTAAACATAACTAAGGTTGAGTAAGGCTGAGTATATTCAATGGACCAATGGTGAACATAACAATAATATTCTCAAACGTGCATTACAATAATTAGACATTCTCATTCAAATTGTCTCATCTCTCATTAAAAACGGCGAAGAAGGGTTGCGGGTGTAGGACAAAACTGAATTTCCCTTCCAGCTTCGGAGAAGGTTTCTCGGAGGCGAAGGTCAAATGAAATTTCCGGAAGATGTTGGTAACAAAGAGAAACATTTGGTCCCTGGCCAGGTTTTCGCCCAAGCAAACGCGCTTTCCACTCCCAAAAACGATGAAGTTCTCACTTCGCTTGAACTTGCCCTCTTCGTCCAAGAATCTCTCAGGACGGAAATTGTCGGGGTCACCCCACACCGCCTGATCATGGTGAGCCCCCCAGATGTTCTGCATGATCATGGTGTCCTTTGGAATGAGGTAGCCATGGAATTCCATGTCTTCCTCCGCTAAATGCGCCACGCCGAAGGGCGCGACGGATGTGAAACGAAAAATTTCGTGGATGACGGCCTCCGCGTAGGGCATGTTCGACCGATGCCTTAGGACTGGCTCTTCCGCCAAAGAAATGACACTTTCGATTTCTTCCTGTAATTTCTTCTGGACATCCTGAAATGTGGCCAGGAGGAGGATGGTCCATTCTAAAGATGCGCTGACCGTGTCGCCGGATGCAAAAAACAAATCCGCAGTGGCAACCGCTTGGAATTTATCTGGAAAATGGCATGTACAATTATTTAAAAAACATTTTTCTGTACATCACGCTTCATGCCTACAAGCAAAGTAGGCATCTCTAAATATTTAGTAATAATTGATAAAATAATTGATAAAATAATTTCCGTAAATTTTATAAATTAATAAATAATTCCCGTTGTAAAATAATTTTCGTAAATTGCATTAAATAATTCCCGTAATTTTTTAAAAATAATTCCCGTAATATTTGTAAATGAATCCCGTATATTTTATAAAATAATTCCCGTAAATTTTTTAAAATAATTTCCGTAAATTTTGTAAAATAATTCCGGTAAATGTTATATAATATATACTAACGCTTCGGATGAAAGGTCGAATTCTCATCCGCGCAGGCATCCACTTGGTCCAGATAAGCATCAGTGACATCTCGGGGTTCGCCAGGGACGCGAGAGTCTCGGCGTTCTTCAATTCGCGCTTGCGCAAATTTGATCGTGTCTCGGTACGAATTCTCGATTTCATCGACTTGCGTAAACCGCGGGAAGGATTCGCCCAGCCAAGACATGAAGAGACCCATCACCGTGAGGAATCCCGGGACTTTAGCAATTCTAAAGAAATGCGATCAAATAAATAATAAATTTTACAAATGCCAAAGCACAAAGTATGAATTCATACTTTGTGCTTAACGTCTTTAACTTTAAGACGTTAAATTTACGTTAACGTCTTGATCTTCATTTAATTTCTTTAGTAACGCCGATATTATTCCAAAATTGTTGAGAAACCAATTATTATAATATAATGAATAATAATATAATATATAGGTAATTAATCGAAAAAATACCTGGAGGTGAGGCTGAGGAGCTCCGTAAAAACGGGGTCCCCTTCCTCAAAGCGATGGCTGAGGAGGTAGCTGTTGATGGTATTTACGACGGAAGAATTGAAAAGCTCATGAATCTGGAGAGGCTGGCCCACATCTCGTCCTAGGATTTCAACTAACTCGGAAATCTCCCGGCTAATCCTTTCCTCCACGAGGGAACCTCGGAGGCCAAAATTTTTGAGGGATTTGCTCATGAATTGCCTTTGCTCGCGGTCGGCGTCGTAGTTGCAAAAGAGTATTCCTATTCATCAGCATTTAGTCAGACAATAATATTAAAATACGTGCAGAATGAGTGTGATTTTGCCAAAAGCTGTTTACTCTAATTGACTGCGATACTTTACATTTAAATGTGAATATATTTATATGCAGACCAAACTGTAATATTACATAGATATATACCTTTTCTTTCCGTGGCTTTTGTATATGGAAGTAGAGCGGGACGTCCACCGAGGCTGGGAAGAGCAAAGGCCTCCTTGATTGTCTTGGCGTCGTTCAAAATCACCGTTCTGTTAGCATGATCACTTATATTATTTATTGCCTACTAGTTTGTACTAAAAATTAAAACCAGATAATAAGTGCCTTGAATTTATTAATCCCAATAATTACCTGAAACTCCCAGCTTGAATCAGGCAGACTGGACCATATTTTTGGGACCATCTGAGAAAGGCTTTGGGCGGGTAATTGCCGAAGAATGGCAAGTGTCCCAGCACCGGAAGTCCCCATGGACCTTTCAAAACATTAGTAATAGCCCTGCATTGTAGTTAACGACAATTACAAGTTTGTCACGTGTTAAATTTTTTTTATAATCTATAAAGTATAATCTTCCAAGATTTATTAACCTGGCGGTAATTTTTTGCGGGAATCACTCCGTCGCTGGAGCCAAGCCTTGAAGATTAGGGTGAGGATAAACCCGAATAAAATCGTCCATAGCAATTCCATTTTGCAAAATTCTTAATTTATATACTTCTGCTATAACAGCAGAGCACAATTCTGAACGTTGTAATTCTCCAAAGCTGGAGAGCAGAATTGTAATGAGTGGCTGCAAAATGTTCCGTCACCTCTTAATTTGTGGCAGACAGGTGGATGAAGGCACGCAAATAAATAAAGGCAAATAAAAACAAACCGACAGGTAACTAATGGTACTATGAGCCTTGTGCTTAGTGCATTCGCACTTGAAAGGTAAGGCTAAGAACAGGCGTATCTTCATTTTGAAATTGTACTCCTTTATGTGTAAAGCTATGTATATATCTATAATGCATTTTATTCTTGATCTTGAGTGTGCTCGCAAATGATGGGAATTTTGCACAGTGCGTAGTAGTCCAAGGTGTACATCTTTAAAAAAAAGTGACTTTGTCCAGACTCTTGTGCCGTATTAGGCACAATGAAGCGGCCGAGTGGAAGGGAAAATGTTGGAAAAGGTAATCAAAACTTATGGGAGACCAGAGAATAAAAAATAAATAGTGAAACATCACATAAATGTATATCTTTCTGTAGGAAAAGAACTCCTGTTCAAGGACTTTTGTGGCTTTACTGTGCAAGTGTGATTATATGACAATTTATAGTCATTTACTTACCCGAGCTCCAAATTACTGTATGCATACACGTGTACATATAGTAGATACTGTGAAAATATCAGAGGTGGCCAAAATACATCGTAATTAAAATACATGTATTTGAAATGCGTATTTAAAATACATTTTTTCATTTTGTATTTGTATTTTCAAATACAGATGTGCTCTCCATGTATTTTGTAATTTGTATTTAAATACATTAGAAATTTTAAACGTATTTTGTAATTTAAAAATGCACCCCGCCAAAACAGTATTTGAAATTTTTGATTGGGCTCTTAAATGAAAATAAACGCATATGCTAAGTATTTCAAAAACATTTATTTGTATTTTGTATTCAAAATACGTATTTTAAATACAATTACTTGTATTTTGTGATTGAAACAAGTATTTAAATACATTACTTGCTACTCATGCATTTTGTTGTTTGTATTTTGTGTTCGGCACAAAATATTAATTGTATTTTGTAATTTGTAATTAAATACTGGGAAGGCAGCTTAATGTAATTGATATTTTGTAATTACAGCCTGCGACTGTATTTTGCAATTTGTATTTATAGTAATTACAATTGTACAGTATTTTGTACACCTCTGAAAAATATATGTATTAGATGTGCATAACAATACATAAAAAGCATAAGAATAGCATAAGGACACATGTATTTTTCATAAAAATAGGCTAATTTTTTAATACTAAAAGTATGAGCTCAATTTAAATTCGTTAGAATTAGCTAACTTGCTCTAGCGTTAGCTATAAGTTGTGGAAGTCCGCTTTTTTAAGCTACACATTTTATTTTCTATACAGCAACTTTTCCCTGCAACAATATCTTTCGCCATTCCCTTCATCTGCATAATGAGTGGTGGATGAGTAGTGTTGCTAGAGAGACTCCACTGTATTACCCTATATAGTGAATTTCAGAATGTATTTAAGAATTACCCTATTATATGTTATCAAATAATGTATGTACTCTGTTTTAATAAATACAGTGGAGTCTCTTTATAACAGGGGTGCCCAACCGGTTTGATCTCGTGGTCACAAATTTAAAATTACTGCGGCGCAATGGTCACAAAAACATTTTGACGCATAAAAAGCGTCATTATGGCGTAGGGCAGCCAAATTATGCTTTTTTCGAAAATAATGTAATAGGAGCAAAAACAATGCTTTTTCAGAAACAAAATGTGATTAAATTTTTTTTTATATTTCAAAATTTGTATCTTAAAACCATAAAATTACTTTTTTTTAAATTCATAATTTTAGCTGAAATTTTAATGTTGTCGCTAATTAGTGTAGCTTTGCTACTAAGCTCAAAATCCCTCTCCTGCAAAGCAGTGAAATGTTCTTATAATTATTTCCAGCAATGAGAAATACTTACAATATGAATATTTTAAAATTTGTACTATGTATATTAGTATTTCTGAATCATCCCGGCGCTAAGTTCGTGTAGCTCGGGCTGACAAGGGCTCTCTGACGGGTTTTTTCTGCGCGGTTGAAGTTGCACGGATTTTGTGTCATGCCCACGAGTTTTAATCATCGCTAGGATAATTTTTTTTATGATGGTTCTTCTATATAAGTAATTACAACGCCAGAATAGCTTTTCGGCGTATATTGCACCAAAGTAGCTCCTTTTTTCCGCTCCTTTGATCGCT
>JAQGBT010004361.1:0-16756 GCA_034698585.1 Disparrhopalites patrizii | reverse complement strand
TCTCTTTCTTTTTCTATTTCTGTTTTTCTCTTTTTTTCTCTCTATCTAACCATTTTTCTCTTTTTCTCTCTCTTTCTCTTTCTACTTCTGTTTTTCTCTTTTTTTCTCTCTATCTTTCCATTTTTCTCTATTTCTCTCTCTCTTTCTATTTTTCTCTTTTTATCTCTCTCTTTCTATTTTTCTCTTTTTATCTCTCTCTTTCTATTTTTCTCTTTTTATCTCTCTGTCTTTCTCTTTCTGTTTTTCTCTTTTTCTCGCTTTCTGTTTTTCGACCTTTCTGTTTTTCGCGCTTACTGTCTTTCTCTTTTTCTCTTTGTCTGTATTTCTCTCTCTTTCGTTATCAATTGATTTGCTTTATCCTCCTCTCCCTTTCCCTCGCTCCTGCTTTCTGTATCACTATTTCTCTCGCTCCTTCTCTATCTCGAACTTTCTCTTTGCTTTCCTCAGTTTCTTCTCGTTCACTCCTTTGTCTATTTTTCGCTCTTTGTCTGTGACATTTTTAAAAGGCTTTCTCCCTCTCCCTCGCCCTCTCTTTTCTCTTTCCTTCTCCGTTTTCTCCCTCTATTTCTCCCTTTTCCTCTCTATTTTATCTCTCTCCCTATCTCTGTCGTTCCCTCTGTTTCTCTCTCTTAATAAATTTCTGTGCTTTTTTCTCCTCTGTCTTCCTCTCTATTTCTCTCTTTCTCTGTCTCCTCTCTCTCTCGTTTTCCACTGTAGCTCTTCCACTTTTATCTTCTCTTTCTCTCGTTTTCCTTTGTATTTTCCTCTGTAGTTCTTCTTCTTTCGCCTTCTCGCTCTTTCTCCCTTTTCCTTTTTCTTCTGACTCTCTCTCTATCTCTGCTGCGTTCCTTTTTCTCCTCTCTCTGTTTTCACCTCCTTGCTTCCTCTGTATGTTTTCTCTATTCTATTCTTTTCGCTTTTCTCTCGTTTCTCCTATTTGTTTCTATCTCTTTCTTTCTTTGTCTACTCCTTACCTTTTTGGTCCTCAAAATGCGAATTATACCATAATTCGGGCGTGCCATGTATGTGCACAATTTCATTCTGGATGTTGTTCTGAGGGGGGGGGGAAATGGGAACATTGCATGCACGCATTTTCTCCATCCTCATATAATTCCAGGGGACATTTGTGTATTCGGGGGAGAAAAATATGGCTTATTGCATGGTGGAATATGAAGGGAAATGGATAAAAGGAGGGGAAATATGTTCCCAGAGCATATTAAATCTATTACGATAACAACCTGCGATACACTCCATAATCTCCCATTTTTACCTATGCCCATTCAAGTACATAGGGAGATATAGTGCTTTTGGTGAATGTTATATGGTATACAAGTACCCTCATAATCCCTGACGTCCCTCTCTATCTCATGTCCTCAACATTCTTTTGGAAAAAGAGTCCACGTACCATTGCATTTGTATACATACGTACATAATGGGTACACTTATAAGTGTACAAAGTCAATAAGGAGGGAGTTACACATTTTTTTCAACTCTACAAAACCATCTGTAAATATACGTGGGACATGCCATAACAATAATAGAACGTGGTGAGGGAGGGAGAGAGCATGATTTGCTTATTATTATTACTATCGTCATTATTATATAAAATGCTACTGACTCATATTCTCTCTCTCTCTCTCTCTCTCTCTCTCTCTCTGTGCATGTCCAAAACAGAAATAGTGCGACTCATAACTAAATAATAAAAACATCCCCTCGTCAGCATACGCTCACAGTTTGGTCCTGTATGCCTTTAATGATAGCAACAACACTGTAATACGCATTTATTTAGTTCTCTGTACCTCTATATATAATAGTTTACGGTATATATAGGGAGTATAAGGAGAAAAAAGCACCATTTATTACATTGAAAATATGATAATCGTTTTTCCCCACTATTCATGTGTGCCTTTGCTTCTCAAAATATTCCTGGTATCATTAGGTACCTATACAGATATTCATTCATGTGTGTGCCTTGTCAGGTTGCACACAAAGAGAGAGAGGAGAAGAGAGAGAGAGAGAGAGAGAGAGAAAGAGAGGCGACTAAGGTACAGAGTGAAAGAGCGAGGGAGAGAGAAACGCGGAAAACAGAGAGAAAAAGCGGGAGATGGAGAGAAACAACAGGTGAGATATAAATAGCGAATAATAAATGGAAGAAAGAGAAAGACGAAAAGGGGAGAAGTGAAAAAGTAAGGAGAAAAAAGGGAGGACAGGCAAAGAAGCAGAGACAAAAAAGAGCAAACAGGGAGATATGTAGGGGAGGAAAAGACAAGGCAGAGACATCGAGAAAGAGAGGAGGAGAGAGATAAAGGGAGAGAAAATGAGAGATAAGGAGAAAGAGAGCAAAAAAGAGGAGGAGTGGGAAAAGCGGAAAGAGTGAAAAGGAGAATTAGAGACGAAGGAATACAAGGAGAGACTATACTAGAGAAAATGAGTGAAAGAGAGAGAGTGAGGGAGAAAGAGAGCAAAAGAGAGACAACGAAGGAAAGAGAGAGAATATAAGAGCAAAATAGAGGAAGTGAGAGAACGAAAGAGAGAGAATAATATGAGGAAAACAAAGGAAATTAGAGAAAGATATCGAAAGATAGGAAATAAAGAAAGGAGAGAGAATAAGAGAGAAAGAGAGTGAATAAGGAAGGGAGAAAATAAGAGAAGGAAAGAGAGAATAAAAGAAAAAGAGAGAAAATAAGAGAAAGACAGAGAGTAAGAGAGGGAGAAAATGAGAAAGAACGATTAAGAGAGATAATGAGAGAAAGAGAGCGCATAAGAGAGATAATGAGAGAAAGGGAGCGCCTAAGAGAGAGAGGAAATGAGGGAAAGAGAGAATAACAGAGACAAAATGAGTGAATGAGGCGAATAAGAGAGAAAATGATGGAAAGTGAGAATAAACGAGAGAAAATGAGAGAAAGAGAATAAAAGAGAGAATGAGAGAAAGAGAATAAAAAAGAAAATGAGAGAAAGAGAATAAAAGAGAAAATCAGAGAAAGAGAATACAAGAGAAATTGAAAGAGAGAAAAAGAGAATAAACGAGAGAAAACGAGAAAATTTAAATAAAAGAGAGAAAATGAGAAAGAGAGCGAACAAGAGAGAAAATGAGAGAAAGAGAGAATATGAGAGATAAAATGCGAGTAAGAGAGAATAAGAGGGAAACAGAGGAAATGAGAGAGAAAATGAGAATATGAGAGAGAGAGAAAGGATATGAGAGAGAGAAAGAGGAAATGAGAGAGAAAAGGAGAAAACAAGGGAGAAAGAGAGAAAATAAGAGAAAAGGAGAAAATGTGGACGATAGAAAGAAAAAAATAAGAAACATAGAAGGGAAGAAAGAGGAAATAAGGAAGAATGAGAGAGAGCGGGAAAGAGAGAGAGAGAAGCATTTAGCTTACATTCGAGAATTATTGTATCCTTGTGTAATTATATGGAAGCTTTTTTTTGTGAGTTACTGCGTATTATTCCATCACTGATGTTTCCAGCTATAAATATAAGTTTCCCCTTTTATATTTATATTAACCCATATAGATATATATGAGTTATATAAAATCCCCCATATTTTTTCTCCCCTTGTTGTTCTCCACAGAAACCATACAAGAGTAAAGTTTTTTTTTTGTGCAAGAAGAGCCAAGCAGTGAGCAGGAGAATGAAAGGTTTCATATATTATTGGTACAAGCCTCATATAATACGATACATCTATATATGTATATACATATATACACACTGGGAGAGGATGAATCTTTTTTTTTGGGCTTGTACTTACTCACCACTAAAAGAGTGTCTGTTTCTCCACTGCTCTGGGCTACACACAAGGCATTCATGTGCACCGGCCATGTATTTTCTGTATAATCTGTACACACTCTTATACGAGAAGAGACCTTATGGAAGTGTATAAGGGAAATAGTGGTAGTAGATTTTTTGGTTGTAATAAATGCAGTTTATGTCTTCTCCTCTTCTCTCTCTCTCTCTCTCTCTCTCTTTCGAAACAACTACGATGAGTGTGCACACTTTGTATGGTAAAATGTATCTAAACGAGGCAGAGAGAGAGAGAGAGAGACAGAGCACACATTGAAATGTAAAAGGTATCTATATATACGGATATGTACATAATAGAATGAGCTCAGTGGATTTCCTTGTATTTTTGGTACTATATCGTGTGTGTTGTGTATTTGTTGTGTGTGCACGAGATAAAAAAAAAAAGTATGTGGATGATAAAAAAAAAAGTACCTTTGTCAAATGGAGCTTGTATGGCTTGGGGTATACACAATACTACGCACTGCCAGTTGTTTTTGTCCATCAAGGATAGCAGGGAAGCTTTAGAAGGGAGAGAGAGAGGGAAGAATTTGATATATCTATATATACATCATTATTCCATATCATATGGGAGAATATGGACATGTTAGTATTACTAGTACCCTTAATATACTGGGGAGAGATGGGCCCAGGGGTAGGAGGGGGAAAGGGGGAAAGAGGGAAAGGGAGAGAGAAAAATTAGGAAAGGAGCAAGGACAGGATATAGTCATCAGAAAAGGCGAAGAGGATGGAAAAGACCGGAGGAAAAAAGGGAGAAAGGTGAGAACCGAGAGAAAAAAGGAGGTCCGATAAGACCAAGGTGAGAACTGAGAGAAATAAGGAATAATAAGGGAGGAATTTGGAGCGAAAAATAGTGCCAAGAGCAACAAGGAGAGAATCGAGAGAGAGAGAAGGAATAAAAAAAAAGAGTCGCGAGAAAAAAGGAATAAAAATAAGAGAATCACGGGATAAAAAGAGAGAATGGAGGGAGAAAAGCAATCAAAATAAGATAATTGCGAGATAAAAGGAGTCATGGGAGAAGAAAGGAGAGAACAGAGAGAGAAAAAAGGGGGGAATCGAAAGAGAAAGGTATTAAAAAGTAGAAGATCAAGGTATAGAAAAGTAGCACATAAAAAAAGGTGTGTCGAGAGAAATAAGGAGAGAATTAAGAGAAAAAATAAATAAAAGCAAGACAATTTCCAGAAAAAACACGTACCGAGCAAAGCAAGGAGAGAAGCGAGAGAAAAAAGATTACCGCGAGAAGCAATGGGAGAACCGAGAGAAAAAAGTGGAATATCCAAAAGAAAAAAGGAGAAAATGGAGAGAGAAAATAAATGAAAAAGGAGAAAATCGGTAGAGAAAAGAAATAAAAAGGAAAACATCGACAGAGAAAAAGAATCGCAAGGAGAAAATCCTGGGAAATGAGGATTACCAAGAGACACACGAAGAGAACCGAGAGCAACAGGGAGAAAGCGGACAGCAGAAGCGAATAAAAAGAAGAGAAACGAGACCAAAAATAAATAAAAAGAAAGAACGGAGAGAAAATACAAAAGGCCGAAAGATAAGACGAATAAAATGTAGAGAACCGAGGCAGAAAAGGAGAGGGTGGAGAGACAAAAAAGGAGTGAAAAGGGATAGCATTGGAGGACGGAGAGAAAATTAGAGAAAGAAACTGAGGATGCATACAGAGAAAATCGGAGACAGACGAGGGAGAATTTAAAAACCATGAAACCGAGAGAAAAGAAAACAAATAAAATGCAAGATGTAATTGCTCGAAAGAGAGAGAGAGAGAGACAGAATTCTAAAAGGAGATGGAGGTACATCAGTACATATAGGGAGACGTGGGAAGCATTAGTAACTTCAAAAAAATGTATCATTACCGCATACATGTGCATATAATTACAATGTGTATATACATGGACAAAAACCTGCTGTGAAAGGAGATGAAAGAGACGGGGAGAAGCTCCTATTGAGTGTATAAAATAGCCCCATATGTGTCTCTCAAAATCCCTCGTAGTACCTAATATCTCCCCTAATATTTACCATGTTTGAAAAGCTTATGGCAAAAATGGAAGCATTTTATTACATGGAAGGGACGACATGACTTGCATGCTCTTCATGTATGCAATAAACATTAGGTATGTATATACATACATATGCGCATTTACATACTAAAAAAGCAGGGAAATACGCGTGTGAGTGCACCAAAGTCGTAAAGGGATGATGATTATTAAAATATAGTGATGACTTACACCAGATGTGTGCATATTTCTGTGCTTGTCTCGCTCTTTTCTCTCTCTCCTTCTCTTTCTCTATTTTCCCTCGTTTCTTCCCTTCCTTCCATTTTTCTCCTTTACTTTCTTTTTCTCCCTTTTTTCCTCTCTTTTTCTCCTTTTCTTTTCCTCTCATTTTCTGGCTTTTTGTCTCCATTTTTTTCTTTCAATTTTGTCTCAGTTTTTAAATTTCCTTCTGCTGTCCTCTATTGCTGATCTTTTTCGATGTATGTATATCTGTATGGTCAATGAAATATATACATACATATAGGTAGGCATATATGTATTTTTCAAAATCAGGATTATAACATTTTACAACCTTCTGCTCCCAACGTGCTCCTACATAAGTCCCAATTAACAACTTTTATGTCATGCGTGTGTGTGGATGAATAATACGTCTATGATGGAGTGTGTAGCATGAGTATATTTTTTTCTGCTTATAGTCCCGAGATACAGAGTGATAGAGGGAGAAAGAAAAATATTTTTTTGGGAGAATGTCTTCCCTACAATAAGAGTATGTGAGTGGAGTGGGGATTGTAAAATATTAATAATAATTACTTTTTCCTATAAATGACGAGGCAAGAGCCGAGGTAAAAGGGTACATATGAAGGACCGAGAGGTTACATGTTTTTTTTCTCCAATATTTTCTGTGAGAGTGAGCAGTGAAGGAAAAAATGTATCCTTGTTGCAAATTGTTATGTGTTTATTATTGTCAGTTTGTTTCTTAGTTGCACCTCTCTCTCTCTTTCTCATTTAGCTTGACTAATCGTTGATGTTTCTTGGTTGCATGCTGTATTTACATCTCTTCTGATGCTCTGTCTCCTCTTATGTTTCTTCTCTTTTCTTCTTACATGTTTTTCTGCATTTACTGTTTACCTTTTTTCTCTTTTCCTTTCTCTCTATTAATTTCTTTTCTTTTTGCCTCTCTCCGCCCTACTTTCTGTTTACCTGTTTTCTCCTGTTTCCTTTCTCTCTTCTTCAGCCTTTTAGCATTTTGGCTTTTTTTACTTTTTTCTCTTTTTCTCTCTTCTTCGCTCTCTTTTTTCTTTTTTCTCTCCTCTTTGCTTTATTTTTTCTCTCTTCTTCACTTTCTTTTTTCTTTGTTCTCTCTTCTTTGCTGTTTTTTTACATTTTCTCTTCTTTGGTTTCTGTTTTTTCACTTTTTCTCTTCTTCTCTTCTATGCTTTCTATTTTTTAATTTTTCTCTTCTTCTATTCTATGCTTTCTATTTTTTTTTAATTTTTCTGTTCTTTGCTTTTTTTTTTTTACTTTTTTTCTCGTTTTCGCTTTCTTTTTTTTAATTTTTTTCTCGTCTTGGCTTTCGTTTTCTTATTTTTTCTCTCTTCTTTGATTTCTTTTTCCCTCTTCTACGCTTTCTTTTTTTATTTTTCTCTCCTTTTCTCTCTTCTACGCATTCTTTTTTATATTTTTTCTCTCTTCTTCGCTTTTTCATTTTCTCGCTTTCTTTTAATTTTTTCCTTTCATGGTTTCTTTTAATATGTTCCTTTCGCGCTTTCTTTTAATTTTTTCCTTTCATGCTTTCTTTTAATATGTTCCTTTCTCGCTTTCTTCTAATATTTTCCCTTCTCACTGTCTTTTTTCAACGTCTCTCTTTCTCTTTAATTTTTTGGCTTTCTCGCTGTCTTTTTGCTGTTTTGGGTTTCTCGCCATCTTTTAATTGTTTTCCTTTCTCGATTTCTTTTGCCAATTTGTAACTTTCTCTTTAATTTTTTGCCTTTCTCGCATTCGTTTTACTTTTTTGCCTTTCTCGCTTTCTGTTTACTTTTTTCGTATTTTCTCTGTCTCGTTTTATTCTTGTCTTATGTCTCCCTTTCAGCTTATATCCCCCTTTTCCGTGTATATCACTGATGTTATTTTTGTCTGCTTTTCTTGTGTCCTCCTTCTTTCTCCCCTCCATCTTTCTCTCTTTGCAACTCACTTTTTCCATTATTCTGGTTATCCAAGTCTCCGTTTTCCCGCCTTTTCTTTTGTATTTTTTTCATCACCTGTGTGTCTCCTTGCCCGTCTTCATGTTAATATCTGTATCCATTTTTTGGTTTCCCCGTCTTTCTCTGCCCTGTTTATGTCCCACCTCCATTTGCATTTTCGGGTTTTCTCCGTGTTTTTGCTCCCCTTTTCTCCATCTTCCAGCGTAATAATGGCTTTACTCCTCGTCTCTACCTCGTATCCTGGCTTACAAGTACAACAAATATGAGTTTACAAAGTTTTTATGCTCCGTTGCAAAAAGGAAAAGCAAGTTGTTTTATGTATTATTTATGTTTGACTGTGACTCCATGTGGAAGGGAATGAGAAAGACGAAGGGAGTAAAAAATAAAAGTTACACTCATCTCTTTATGCCGCAGTTGTGTATATAGATATGGAGATATGCTTCAAAAGTGATTATGTTAGAAGGCAAAATAATGCTAACAAGAATAGGACCAAGGATGGAAAAGATGCAGTTTTCAAGATCCTTTTTTTTTCTCCTTTTTCTCCCCTCAACCATCTTCCACTTTTTCCTGGGGACATGCACGCAGATAATACAAGTATGAAGACATTAAGTGCATACGTATATACGTAATTTTTTGTATGAATAAATATTTGCATTTGAATTGCTATGCGTATGCTCACCCAACAGCTTCTTGTTCCTTGATTTTATCTGTGTAACTGCTTAGTTTTTTTTTTTTTGAATGTGACTCTTTGCCGTAATCACTATTATCATTTGGGGAAGCGAGCGTGCTTGGAATGGGGAGATGCAAGTGATGGAGAATGGGGCTTAATGGATAATCTTTTATTATTATTTACTTTTTTTTTACTCCAAATGCTTTTTTACCCAACAATTTTATTTCACTCGCTGCCTCCGTTCTTACGACTTTCTCTGCCATTTACTTTCTCTACAATTTTTATATGGGCTTCTCCTATTTATCTTTGACTTTCTCTCTCTTGCGTTCGCTTTTTGTTTTTCGATTTAATTTTCTCTTACGGTCTTTTGATTTGACTTTCTTTTTGTCTTGAATTTCTCTTTCTCATTTGCTTTCATTTTTTCTGTCGTTCCCATTGACTTTCTCTCTACTGTTTTGACTTTCGTTTGCTTTCTCATTGAATTTTTGACCATTGCTTTAACTTTTGCTTTCACTCTTTATTGTTCTTTATTTATCGTTTTGCTCTCTTTGTTTTTCTTCGATTTTCTGTCTTTTGCTTTCACTTTTTTCCATTTTTTCTGATTTGTTGCCCTCTTTGATTTTTTCCCCTGTGTTGCGATTTCCCGTTGAGTTTGCATCTTTTGCCTTCACTTTTTCCTTCGCTTTCTCTGTAGTTATATTTTATGCCTTTTGTTTTCACTTTTTCGTTGGCTTTCTCTGTATTTATCTCTGATTTTGTGAGTTGTTTTCACTTTTTCTTTGGCTTTCTCTGTATTTGTCTCTGAATTTGTGAGTTTTGTTTTCACTTTTTCTTTGGCTTTCTCTGATTTTCTGCGTTTTTCTTTGACTTTCTCTGTTATCTCTGATTTTCTGCGTTTTTCTTTGACTTTCTCTGTTATCTCTGATTTTCTGCTTTTTTTTGACTTTCTCTGTTATCTCTGATTTTCTGCCTTTTTCTATGACTTTCTATCTTATCCATGATTTTCTGCCTTTTTCTTTGACTTTCTCTCTTATCTCTGATTTTCTTCCTTTTTTGCCTTTCTCTGTATTTATTACTGATTTTCTGCCTTTTTCTTTGACTTTCTCTGTATTTACCTCTGATTTTTTGCTGTTTGCTGTTACGTTATCAGTATTTGTCTCTGATGTTTTGTGTTTTACTTTCTCATTCCACTGTCTTTGTTTTTTTCTAGGAATTGTTGCCCTCTAATTTTCTGTCTTCTACTTCCATTAACTTTCTCCCTTCGGCCTTTCCCTATCGTTTTAATGTACTCTTTGTCTTTGTAGTGTTCCTAGAATGTCTCCCTTTCTTCATATTTTCCCTTTCATCTTTCTTTGCTTTCCGGCGTCTTCCTCTTTATATATTCTTATTTTTTTGTATCCCTCTCTTTCTTTTCCATTTTATGCACCCATTTGTTTTTCCTCCGTTGTGTGGTTTTCACCCAGTTTTCCATTTTCATTCTTCTCTTGACCTCTTCCTCTTTCGATTTCCCTCTGTCGCTTTCTCTGTCTCTCTACACGGCTCTGTCTTTCCAGAACTTATGTATCTTTTAAATGGTTAAACGTTATATATCTTTGTTTGCATTATTTTCTTCCTCATACGATCTTCTCACTTCCAACTACATATTTCCTTCTACATCTTCCCTTTTTAAGAGAATTTAGTTCTTTATTTAAGGATGAAAGTGCAGTCAGGAGATTCATGGTGTATTGGGGAGAAAGTTTTTGTGTTATTAAAATTAGTTAAGGGGAAACACGGAAGCTGCACGTACGGCGGAGAATCATGAGGGGGAAATCCTCCGTTCGTCGGCATGCCAACAGCATGTTTTAGAGGGGAAGATTCGGGGGAAAACAGGGGCTTATTCCTTGAGCTTTGGGATGCCTCTACCTCTGGCAAAACATGGTCGTATTCCACCGGCAACCCAAGGGTAGAACCATATTCATACGGAAATTACCCGGGAATTGATTTTGGTCAAATTAATTTAAATTATGCCTGCATTGGTGCAACGTATGTCATGGACAGGTAATTTCTATTAAAACGAAAAACTTTCCCTGAGCGTCACAAGCGAAATTCAAGCCACAATTAACGTTCCATATCAACCTAAAGAGAATAAAGAGCGAGAATTACAGCCTAAAGCCAGACTGCTGCTGCTATGCATGGTTTTATTTGGGAAATAGAGAAATTATCGGGTATTATATAGTCTTCTTTGAGACAATTTAAGGGTAAATCCGGTAGTTTAGAATTGCTCATCAACGGATAAATCCTTAGCCACAAGCTTACCCGGTCCGATTTACACGGAGAAAAAAGAATTGGGCTGACAAACGAAAAATTATGGGGGCATATGTATAGTTGTACAGTAGTGCAAGTGTCAAGGGAAGGAGCAGGTGAATTTGTACATACGTATTGACTCTCCAAAAAAAAGGAGTGAGGGTGAGGGTGAATCTTTTCTGGGGAGAAAGGATTCCCAAGTTATACGAGGATTCATGGGGAGGAACGCTGAAGCGTTCCAGAGAGTGATCATTGCATTCGAGAGGAAGCGATTGAGAGGAAAGAAAGGGGGAGATGTAAAACAAGCGTGTAGAATTAAGAAACAAGTGGAGGAAGGACAGGATTGACAGGGAGAATGCTGGGAGGGAGACAATCGAGACAGGAATCGAGACATTTGTGTCAAGGCTAAGAACGAGAGAGAGGAAGTTGACGGGGAGAAAGAGATGTCAGAAGTACAGGGAACATTTGGAGAAGAATTTAAACAAATGACAAGGTGAGAAAAGAAAGATCAAGGAAAAACTATAGGAGGGAGATTGGAAAAGAAAGGAAGTGAGAGACAAATGGAGAGAGATAAAAAGCAAGTGAGAAAAAGACGATCGAGAGGGAGCACGATCGAAAAATAAAGCAAGAGAGAGACGGTGGAAGGAGATAAAAGAGAAAAACGGTGAATCCAGAGCGGAGAAAACAGAGAAGGACAAGAGAAAAAATGAAAAAGCGGGAAGAAAAGCGAAAACAAAGGAGACCAAAGGACACATAAAAGAAACAGAAGAAAGACACGGTGAAAGGCACAAAAAGGGAGACAGCAGAAATGGAATTGAAGAGGCAGAAAGGATAGAGAAAGTAACAAGAAATTGATACAAAAAGGAAGAGAAAATTAGCAGAAAATAAAAACGAAAATTAACAGAAAAAGGAAGAGAAAATTAATCGAAAAGGGAAGAGAAAATTGACAGAAAATAGAAACGAAAATTAACAGAAAATAGAAACGAAAATTAACAGAAAAGGGAAGAGAAAATTAACAGAAAATAGAAGCGAAAATTAACAGAAAAAGGAAAAGAAAATTAACAGAAAAAGGAAAAGAAAATTAACAGAAAAAGGAAAAGAAAATTAACCGAAAAAGAAGACGATTAGCAGCAAGAGGAGAGCAACTTCACAGAGAAAAAGCAAGACCAATTGAACAGAGAAAGGAACAGAAATGAACAGAGAAATGCGACAAAAACTACAGAGACAGGGAGAGAAAATGAATAGAGAAATAGAGACAAAAATTACAGAGAAAGGGAGAGCAAATGAACTGAAAACAGGATAATTTACAAAGAAAAAGAGTGCATGGACAGAGAAAAAGGGAGAAAATAAACAGAAAAATAGACAAAATTAGCAGACAAAATGATCGAAAATTAACAGGAAAAAGCAGAGAAAATTAACATAAAGAAGAAAAAAGAGAAAATGAACAGAGAAACAGAGAAAATGAACAGAGAAAATGAAATGAGAAAAAGAGAAAATGAACAGAGAAAACAGACAAAATTAGCAGAGAAAAGGAGAAAAAATTTAAAGAAAAAGAGAGAAAATTATCAGAAAAAAGGTAGAAACACTAGCAGAAAAAGCGACAAGAAAAAATCAGAAAGGAAAAGTGAGAAGAAAGAATATACAGCCAGTCATGTCAAGAGCGAAAGGCAGAAAGGAATGCCTGTAAAGCGAGACTTTGTCTCTCTCTTTCTCTCTGTCTTCTGTCTCTCTTTCTCGCTCTCTCCCTCCCCCGAAATAATGTAATCATAAACAAGTGCAAGGCTTCAAAAACTCCACACACAGACATACAATCCATTTCCCAAGCCAAAGAATCCATCTCCCACCTCCAGCCGAGGTGTACCTATACCCATTTGTATTAAGCCCCGTACAAAAAAAAAGTAGTAGCACTTTGTATCCAATATGATATCCTCCACCTCCCCCTTGGAAAAAAAAGGAACATTTGATTCCTTTTCAACGTTACTTTTTTTTATATTCCTCCCGTCATTCCAGGCAAAAGCTCATAAAAAAAAGGTAACCCAATCTTCACAAAGGGGCGTGCATACCTGTACATATGTACGTACAAAATCCACCATCACCGTTTTGTTCAACCTCTGTATATTGTGTGAAAAAAAAGAGTTATTTTTCTTGAGCGCCAGAGAATGCACAAAAGGGTTATTCCACACCTAAAAATCCCTAATGTATATTTTTTTCCATGTATATATAAATACTCATCTTTTATTTCCTTCCTATATCCCCCCTATTTTTCCCAGTACACACGGATATAAACATTTACAATGGTCATACATATATTTACAAGTGACGTTGGATGTATATGTGTAGCTTCCATAACATTTTTTTAATAATATTGCCCCTACTGGAGCGGATACTGGAAAAAAAGGATTGTGAACTTCAATTTTGTTGTTGCTGCACAGGAGCATTTACCAAAAGGGGAAGAATGGGAAAACTCGGAATATATTTCCACTTTGATTTTTGTAGAACTGTAATATGCATGCATATGTATACTTTGCTGTATTGGAAATATTTTTACTATTTAGATAAGGATATGGCTTAATGGAAGCTGGAGAGAAATGAGCGTCATTCTCCAGGACTCACTCAGTCTCTCCATTTTCATTTATCTCGTTTACATATGAGGTTTTTTTGTCGTCTTGCACTCTGTTTTTACTGTAGTGGCATTTAGTAACTACCTGCCTCTTATTGTTATTCATTTTGTCTTGTTTTCACGAACATTTTTTCTGGACAAATCTCCTTTGGATTTGTCTCCTATTCTGTACATCCGTTTTCCCATTTTCTGTCCGGTTATTTGGTTGCTTTCTCTCACTTTGCTCGTATTTCCTTATGGGCGTTTCCCGCGTTTTTACTTTCTCTCTTCCTATTCTGTTTTACTTATTGTTTTTTCTCTGGGTAGAGTTTTTCCTTTTCTGGTTTATCCATCCATCTCTCTTTTGTTTTTCCTCTCTCTTTCCCTCTTTTATTTTTCCTCTCGCTTTCCTCTTTTATTTTTCCTCTCTCTTTCTCTCTTTTATTTTTCCTCTTTTATTTTTCCTCTCTCTTTCTCTCTTTTATTTTTCCTCTCTCTTTTCCTCTTTTATTTTTCTTCTCTCTTTCTCTCTTTTATTTTTCCTCTCTCTTTTCCTCTTTTATTTTTCCTCTCTCTTTTCCTCTTTTATTTTTCCTCTCTTTCTTTCGGTTTTCCTTTGTGTTTCTCTGTTGTGTTCCTTTCTCTCTCTTGTTTTTCCTCTCTCTTTCTCTCTTTTATTTTTCCTCTCTCTTTCCCTCTCTTTCTTTCTTTCGTTTTTCCTTTCTGTTTCTCTGTTTTGTTCCTTTCTCTCTCTTGTTTTTCCTCTCTCTTTCTCTCTTTTATTTTTCCTCTCTTTCCCTCTTTTGTTTTTTCTCTCTCCCCATCGCTCTCTCTCTCTCTCTCTCTTGATTTTTCCTCTCTCGCTTGTTTTGTCAATTCTTCTCTTTCTTTTGCTTTCCCCCGCTCGTGCTCTCTTTTTTTTCGTGTCTATCTCTCTTTGTACTTTCTCTCCCTTTCTCTTGTTTCCCCCGACGCTTTATTGTTTTTCGTCTCTCTGTCTCTCTCTTTCCTGTCTCACACTTTTGCTCTTCACCTGCTTCAGGCTTTTATTTCTATTTCTCCGAATTTTCATCTGTTTTCTCTTGTTTCTACCTTCATTTTCCTCTCTCATTCTCTCTCCCTTCTGTTTTTGTCTCGGTAAATTCTCTGCTTCTACTCCTGTCTCTTTTATTTTGTTAAAAGCTACAGCTTTCTTCCTTTTGATCGTCTCCCTTCCTCTATATTCTCTCCCTTCCTCGGCTTTCTCTATTCGGATCAGATTCATTT
This sequence comes from Disparrhopalites patrizii, assembly GCA_034698585.1. Taxonomy (NCBI): domain Eukaryota; kingdom Metazoa; phylum Arthropoda; class Collembola; order Symphypleona; family Sminthuridae; genus Disparrhopalites; species Disparrhopalites patrizii. The sequence goes on along the minus strand of JAQGBT010004361.1, from coordinate 1,939 downwards.
TCTCTTTTTTCCGATTTCTCTTCGTCTTGCCTCTCCTTCTCCCACAATTTTGGTGATTGTCGTTCGTCTCGTGCTTTTGTTCTGCTCATACATAGCAGCTTTTGTTTTTGCTTTGATTACAACGAATTCTCTCAGTCGTTTCTCCTTCCTCATTTCTTCCTGCAAGCTTTCTCTCTTTATTTGATTTCCTTCACCCTGTACCACTCTCTTTCCTTTCCCTGTCCACCTTTTCTCTTTCCACATTTCCTTCCTTTTAGTTTTTGGCCTATTACTGTGGAACCTCTCCTTTCCCAGATTTAGTTGGCACTGCCCACCCAGATAATTTCACTTTCTCCTCTTCCTTTCACCTTTTCTCTCGCTTTCCCTCTTTCCCCTTTTAACCGTCCTGCAACTCATTTGTCTCAATAATTTCCATCTTCCCTGTAACAACTCTTTTTTCTCCCTTTCCCTCCCTTTTCCCCATTAAAAAAACCTCTGGAAGAAAATTGCGTTTCCCCCACCCCAAAAAATATAACTTTTTCATTGACTTCTCTTCCGTCGAAGGTGAATTTTCTCCGTCTTCCAAGCCCCCTAAAAAGACTTGTAGGCAAACTCATGTTTCCTCCATACACGGCCTGTACAAATTCCCAGTAAATAAAAAGTGTTGTGTATGCAGAAGAGCATGTTTGTTGCATGTGGAATAATGTCCTCCAAAAAATTTGCTTTGCAAATCTCCCGTTTCCTCTCCTCATAAAGACTTTTATCATTACATATGTATACATACACAAGGACCGTTTCCCTGCATATTTGCCCCTCTTTAATCATCCTCACACGAGAGTATTTCCTATACAAAAAGGTCTCCTCTCATCGCCTGTACGTAAAAAAAAATACATTTTGTGTACACACACGCAATTTCTGCTCCGTAGAAATTTTTATCTTTAGCCATATTCAAATCAGGCCTTCCGACGACGTGGTTTTGCTTTTAATTAGTATATTTCTACCTTGCATCATACAGGTATATATCCAGGGATTTATGGACCTTCTTTAATACCTTTTTCCCCCAGAGCTAAGAGGTACTTGTATGTAGTGGATTCGTAAAAGTTACAATGGAGTTCCCTCCGACATAAAAAAAAAAATTATCTTTGAATGCATAGTGACTGGAGAAAGACGGAGGAGGCGACGGAGGGGATCTGTACACATAAAGAGCATCATTTATATATATAGAAAAGGAATTTTTGGGAACCTTCCTCCCTTTCTCATGTAAGGAGAAGGCTTAAAAAGAGGGAGATATTCATCTGAGTGTGTGTATATTGTACATGTGTATTTCTCTATATATATAGATGTGTTCACTTTTAAAAACATGGGAATGGCAGGATCGGGGGAGCATTCTGTATAAGAGAAATGTCCTTTTTTTTTGGAGAGCCTGAAATTCTGTATGTATTATAAAGGGATGAGAATAACGTTTTTTTTCGTCCTGTTTCGAATACGAGAAGCGAGCGTAGATGAGGAGGAAGCATCTAAAAAGAGTGTTTTCCAAAAGGGAGAAATGGACAAAAAAAAAATAGATACAAGGGAAACCTGCTCCATGATATTGTACATTGTACACACGGTTAACCGGATGAGCCATGGATGATGCATAAACAGAGATTATATAAAGGCCGAGATAAAAATGGGAGAAAGCAGGAGTGAACGGAGGGGGATAAGAGTGTTTGAGTTTTTCTTCGTATTTCGAATTTTCGTATCTTTAAGTTTGTGAAAACTTGAAGACGAATGGTAGAGTGGAGTCTCTCTATAACAGCGTTGAGCAAACTTTTTCAACATGAGGTCACAATTCGTTTTTAGAAACAATCGATGGTCACCGGGAAAAAATTAAATAATTATTTTACAGTGGAGTCTCTCCATAACAGCACCACTTATAACAGCATGTTCTGAATAACGTCAGGAAATTCGCCGCACCTTG
>JAQGBT010004360.1:0-16760 GCA_034698585.1 Disparrhopalites patrizii | reverse complement strand
AAAGCAAAGGAAATAGAAAAAAAAATACAAAGAGAGAAAGCGAGAGAAATAGAAAAAGAAATCCAAAGAGAGAAAGCAAAGGAAATATTAAAAAAATACATAGAGAGAAAGCGAGAGAAATAGAAAAAGAAATCCGAAGAGAGAAAGCAAAGGAAATAGAAAAAAAACACAAAGAGAGAAAGCGAGACAAATAGAAAAAGAAATCCAAAGAGAGAAAGCGAGACATATCTACACACACAAAGAGAAAGCCCGAGAAATAGAGAAAGTGATAGAACCCCAAGGAGATAATGCGAGAGAAATAGACATAGGACCAAAGAGAGTAAGCGATAGAAATAGGGAGAAAACCCCCAGACGAGACAGCGAGAGAAAGTGAGAGACATAGAAAGAAAAGCTCAAAGCGAGAAAGTCGGAGAAATAGTAAGAAAGCGATAGAATTAGAGAGAAATATGGAGAAATAGAGAGAAAGCGAGACATATAGCTATTATATGTATGTATGCAAAGAGCATGCGAGAGAAATAGGGAGAAAGCGAATGGGAAAAGAGCGCAAGAGAGAGTCAGAAGGATGGAGGGAAAGAGAAAGAACAGAGAGAGTGCAAGAGAGAGAGAGAGAGAGAGAGAGGTGTATCTGTGAAGAGAGAAAGCGAGATAAATAGGTAGCGAGATTGTGAAAGGAGGAAGGGAAGCGGAACCTGGCAAGCATTCCAATCGTTTCCTTTTCTACTTCCAGACAAGCATCAATAACACTTAAGGGGAGCCTTCCAACGGAACTTTACTTAATGCCATTATCAAATACTTTGGTTCGCATGTGGACGTGTCCGGGAACGAGCGAAGAAAGGAGAGAGAGATGCCTAATAAAATTTCCTCCTTTATTATCCATTTTATCCAATGCAGGAGAAAGCAACTCGTCCATTTCTGCACGTTTGGTCCACAGAAGTACAGGTAGGTCCCTTCCATTCCAAGAAAACGTGTCCATCTATATTAGCACGTTGAAGATCTTCATTCAATTTTTTTTCCTCTGCAGAGACAGCAATTTTGAGGGGGTTGAAAAGGGGTAAAATTCATGAGAATGGCAGGCGATTTACTCGCTGTGGGGCTGTACGTGGGGAGAAAGCGGTAATTACATCTAATGATAACGATGCTGTTGCCAGAATGGAAAGAAATGAGAGAGAGGAATCAGAGGACATCTCGGTACATTTAACATGCGACCGTGGCTGTTAAAGCAAAAACGTTTTATTTCGGACTGTCCCTCTAAATATAAAATATGTGTATAATTTAAGGCTATGTATCATAGATTTTTTTTTCTTCGTTCCATTAAACTCCTTTTTCTCCTTCTTTTTGTAACTATCATAGTACTTTTATAATGGAGGGTGTTGTTGTAAATAGTGAGGTATAATTTATTTATTGCAGAATAATAAGGCGTCAATCATCTAAGAAGTCGAAATACAAACGAATAATAATAATCATATTATTGTTATTATTATTGTATAGTTTATAATATAGGTTTTATAGGCATTTTTTATTGTATATATGTATTTATAGGAAAGATTTTGAGTCTATTGTGTAGAACGTGTATCCCAAAAACGCAAATATACACACACTTGACGTGCACACAAATACGCTGTGAGGTTCAATTCACGTGTGATGTCTTTGCGGGTGCTGGATAGTTTTTTTTTCACAACAATAATTAAATAAAATTATGAATAATAACACTTCGTCTTCTTCCTATATGTGTAGTTGCAGGCAGCGGAGGTGAGAATTTGTAGACAAGTTATTTGTAATTAATATAGTATAGATATTAATGTATTAAAATACACAATTATGCAATAATAATAGTAATAATGGAATGGGCGAATACAATGATAATATAATAGGATGAGCTTTTGTGTAGTTTTGTATGTGTAATTATTAAAAATTGCTTATCCGATAAACGAATACATATGTATGCACGCAAAATCATATATATGTATGTAACTATGTAATATGAATATATGTTTCTTTTCTTTCGCATGCTCTCGTTTATAAAGGTTTGTAAATTTTTATTTAGTCGACTCCAGCAAAGCCTTGTGATCCTTCAATAGCCTTAATCACCTTCTCCTTCAATTGCTGATAACTCTCGTACGGTGGTAAATCCAATCGATTGAAGCTGTAAAATGTCCAGAGAAACAACAATAATGATCAAAGATAAGAACGTTAGTGATACGTTATATAAATCCGCTTAGTTTCTTGGGGGCGGGGTGTAATTAGATTTATCTAGAATATTGCATCCCAATAAAATAAAAAATGGCGAATACGAGATAATACAAATAACATTTACAGGGATGAAGTTTCCTTTATGAAAAACACATTGCAACATAAATCCTAAATCTCAGGGGTGTGTAAACGGTAAAATATTTACGGATTTAGTAATCCATATTTCCTACGAAAAACAAGCTTTATAAGTTCAGATGTACAAGTGAAAGCATAAAAGTTTTTATCCAGTTCGAAGAAAACGGGACAAGATTTTTGCCATTAAAAATTTACCATGCAATATCATAGAAACCTCGTTCGAGGAAACCATGTGTGTGTGTAGCTGCAACATAAATCTAATCCTTTCAACGAAAATTTCAACACAAATCGAATCACACCCTTGTTTACTTATTTATGTACTCGTAAAATAAACAGAAGCCGTATAAGTGAGTCACGTACCACGTATGAGCTCGTGGGTAGTTGTCCGGAGTCCCCCATTTTTCAATAGTAAAAAGCTGCGGGCCATTGGATCCGTATAGCTCCTTAAAGCCATTCATGGGCACACGAGAAGTACCCGTCACAAACTGAAGGAGTCGAGCTCTCATTTCATTGTTAAATGACAACACCACCTGAATCCACAAACATAAGGTATCCCATGGAATGAACAGTTAATACATACACAGTAAAGGTAAGAATGCAATACAATTACATTTGTTTTGCTTGACTTAATGAGTAAGGGAACACAACAAAAGTACTCACCCGCCAGAACCACTGTATCACAATTTGATTTGGATGATAGTCACCCTTGTAGACTGTATTTTGTTTCCAGTCTTTCACATCAATATTCTGAATGCCACACATGAGGAGTTCCAATTCGTTCTCATCAAAAATTTTGAGAAGATGTAATGGTATCACCTCATTAAAGCCTTCCAGAAACGCATTCATTTGTTTCTTGATTCGAGACACGAATCGCCATTCTATGACGAGTCTAAATAAGTAAAAGTGACATGAAAATTGTATTCACATGTACGTATAAATGTAAACAAAACGACGTACTACTAGCAGTAGTAGTTACAATTGCACCTATAATACTGAAATATCTGTGCATAATACCCGTACTGATAGTAAAAACGTAAGAACTAATCGAAACGTCATAAAAAATACAAAGGGAGAAAATGCAAGAAAATGAGAGACTTACTTTATATATTCTAATTTGTTGTCGTTCGTGACTGGAATCTGCACTCCGTTTGGCTTCAACTCCCTCTGACTAAAGTATCCGAATGAGTCTTCGTCGACGCAGAATGTTAAGTCCAATTCCGTTGGGTCATTATCACGTATCCATACCAAAGATTTATGATATTCTGAGTCTACGCTTTCCATGTCCTCCAACTCAATCTGCTTCTCCAGCATCATCTTGTAGAAAGGACGGATGAAAAATGCTGTACAAAAAAGACAATAGTCATCAAAAATGTATTCCCGTGCATGCTTTCCTTAAGTACATTCCAAAGTGATCAATGCTATTATTCATAAGGAGTATAAAACATGTGCACTTAGACAAAAGGTTATAAACCTCTTAAACTGAATTAGGCCACTCTGTTATTGTAACATCATAATGCATAACTTAAGATATCCCGTAAGTAATGCACATTCAAAATTAAACAACTTACCGTCGAGCAACTTCCCATGAAAAACGGCCATTCCCGCCACTCTCCCAATGAATTTGAAGTAGCTTATATGCTCTTCGTTGCAAATCCCCGAAAATGGGTTTATCTGCAAAGTGTAGTTATCCCTGCGAGAGAAGAAAAACAATAAAATCAAGTTACGGACACCTGCAACACTAAATTCTCTCACTGGAAATCTCTGACTTAACATAAAACACTTACATGGCGGAATATTCGAACAGTCCGTAGTATGGGTTAAACATCTCTTTACTCAGATAGAAAAACCACTCTCTGGTCAGTCCACCATAATCCAAGCCCGGCTCGCCATCAAATTCTATCCATAATTTGGTCTTGAGTAGCTCTGGTCTGGATACGGCAGAGATTATTCTGTACGAATCTTCTAGCAAGTAGGCTCGTCGCACTTTTATCTCTAACTTGTTAGGCACACATGTCTATCGTAAAAAACATAGCAATAAATACGCGTAATATTGGGTTACTGTTCGAGCCATTTATTTTTCAAACACAAATCCACAATGCTGTGATTGTAATATTTCATTTACCGGACGCTTAAGCTGGCCTTTGAAATACTCATATTTCCGTTTATAATCACGAGAATAAGGAATGGCTTGACCAGCTATCTTTGGATTTGACAAGCGAGGATCCTCCCACTGGGTCGTACGGGTATCTGTAAAAAGAATTAGCAACGTATAACTAAAAAACTATGCACAAACGCCGCTCACATTTTTTTTTAATTCCACCTTCCATTTGTTATTTAAGCCATCTTACTGTGATCAATGAAGAAGATTCGTCCATCCGTGTGCAATCGTTCTTCCCAACCATCAGGTAATGGACCTAAATCGTCCTGCTTAGGTCTTTGTGGTCGCTGCTGACTGACACTAGGTGTAGAAACAGAAGGCTTCCCCGATCTGGGATCTATCCACGTGGTTGTTTTATTATTATGATCAATAAAAAACAGTCGACTATTCGGTGCCCTCTGGCACGACCAGCCTGGTGGTAAATCATCAACACCTGCGCCCTAAAATTAAAGCATAACGTTTACGTAAACAATCTCCGACAGTCCAAAGCTAAATTCCTGAGGCAAAATATAAGGAAAGATGGGACATTATGCAAAGGGACATTCAAAAGTAAAAACGAACCATATCAGAGTTTCTCCTTGAATTACTTGCTGATGCATTTTCATTCTGTGGAGAGTCACTTTGACTCTGCAATTAAAAAAAAAAAGGATTGAAGGTAAGCATGGAACACGCGACGTACTTTTTGTGAAAACTACAACAAAGCTGTACAAAAAAACATAATTTGCCCATACGATATTGTCATTGCTTACTTGGTTTTGACTAGACGATGACGACTGATCATCCTCATCCATTGAAATATGAAACCGGCGCCCAATTTCTTGCATCTCAGTGGCTGGACTCAACCCTGCCCTAACTGCGTCCAAAGCGCTGTAAAAAGCAAGAGCGCGTCATTAGTGTCTCAAACAAATTGTCCTCATTTTTCCATATTACTACCGTTTATAACGTCACATAATGTCGTCAGAAATACCGTGTTTTTATGACAATGATAATATGTACAATAAAAAGGCAATAAGAAATCCTCAATTATTATTTGCACGCAATTTACGTCTCATACATGTATACTTACTATATACCAACTTTCTGCCGCTGATTTAGTGAAAATACAGATATATATATATGTAGATATAGATATAGATATAGACGCTATATTTTATTTTGCTTTTACAGAAACATTGACATGTGACAAGTGAAAAATAGGAATACATATAGGTGCTACACGCCAAGGCCTCATTATCCTCACGATAAATATGTATGTAGTAACTTACGCATGATTTGAACTGAAAATGAAAGCCTGCAGACTCAACGGCATTGTGGCTATATTATTGAGTCTTTATCCTGGACAACATGGAAGATGAAAGCTAACTTGCATTGTAATGTAAGTTGTATTAGGTGCACACTTGCTGGGGTTCAATTTCAATTACATTACACTTGTTTGTTTAGCAGAGATTAACGGCCTTTACAGAGACTGTTCAAACTTACGGTGGGTGGCTGATTAGATAAGGCTGCATTTTCAATCATTTAGACAAGGCACACGAATGTCCTTTTTATATGTGTGCACGATGTGTGCCTTTTGAATTGGACTGAAAAACGAAAACTATTTTCCCACTGTCAAGTTCAGTTTCATTTTCGAACTGTTGAAAAAATAGAGGCTAGATACAGTTATGGCGTTTGGCAGAGCAACAGCACATATATACAGAAGTACAGATATGTATAAATAAGTGTTTTAAGGTTTATATGAAATACAAAATAATAACAACGATAAAATTACAGAATCTCTTCTCAGCACATTGAAGCTGCTAAACAAATAACTCACTCGCCTATGATTCTATCAAATTCTTCCAGTATCATATCGAGCATGGATGAGAATATGCAGTAAAAATACTCATACAATTGTGAGCACAAGTTGTAATGTAAATTGTTTGCATACTAATTACGCTTGCAGGAGCAAAATTCCGAGTAAAATTTTACAAGGAAATTCAGGATAAAAATTTACAATAAGGACTGAGACAGTACCATTACTTATAAATCCGAACTTTCGAATAAACTGGCACAGGTAAACATTAATTTAAAAAATATTTAAAAATTAATTCACAGCTACATACAAGTGTGAAAAAATGTCGAGTTCACTTACCCAGGAAGCGGTCGTTCCCATTGCGTTGTTTTGGTGTTGTGATTACAGTAATAAGTACGTCCGTTCGCATCTTGTCGCTCTTCCCAGCCTGGTGGTAGAGGAGGGAGTTCATCGGAATTTGTAAAAGGCTGTATAAATGCAAATATCAAAGGAATTAAAATTTCAGCTAATTGCAATTGAATTATAAACAATTTACAGTGGTAGTAGTATGTTTACTTGAGCTGGATGCTCGACAACCCCGGCCACACTGCTCCTTTGGGATTCATTTGATACAATTTCCCAATTTTCGTCGTTGTCACTGAAAACCATTACAAATTTAATTCGAAAATTCAATTAAATTAATTTTACGCAATCTATGCGTAAGAAAGTAATAACTGGATCACAAATCACCTTGTGGTTGCTGCTGTTTCCATGCCCGTTGATAACGAATCGGTAGCTTCCGAGTTTCCATTCGAAGTTGAACTGTCAGCAGATGACTCCGCTGGATTCGGGACAAAGGCCGCATACATGAATAAAAACCCTTTGACTTTGGATCTAGCACTACGAGGTTTCAAATCATATTTTTTCGCAGGAATGATTCGACCGTCTGCTTCTTTGGGCATGCTACTAAGTGTTAATTCAACCATTCCCAAAAAATCATCTCGAGTGAGGCGATTCTCATCGAAGACTTGGAGCACCAATTTGTGTTCATTGGGTAAGACTCTGAAGAAAAATTCTTCATCCCAATGAGGATTTAAAGTCTACAATCACAAATGAAATAAAATAAAATGTGTACTTCAAAAACAAAATTAAGCAACAATAAATTTTTTTTAAAGACAATCCATATATTGCAATAATTACTTACCCGCTTTTTAGTTTTGGTAAGTACAGAGTCTATCGCTTCATCGCTTTCGTTAGTCGATAAGTCGATCCTCACATACGGATCACTGTAAAATTATTTGTTAGTGCAATCTTAGCCATTTTTAACAAGGTAATTTTTAATTCAGGTGGAAGTAATTAGCCAAACAGAACACTTGAGCATCAGTAAAATATGAAGACGTCCAGTAATAACTTACCTAGCGCCAAAAATGTCTTTCCTGGCTAACCCCTCCCCTCTTATAATTTTTAGCCTTAATATTTTCGCAGCTTCATCGTTCTGCAAAAAAAAAGTATTCATTATGGTGCTAAATTAATACACTACTACAAATACTCGATTCATTTGTACATGACTTCATCAATTTATACTGATTAAAAGTCTAAAAATAATACGCTGGCAATAGCACTTACCTGTGAATTGCGAGGATGATATCCTAAAATTTTAGCACCTGCCATTACGAAATTGTCATACTAAGCGGTTCAAGTTATTCTAGTCACCTACGATGTATGTACATGCATGTACAACTCCTGGAACAAACCAAAAAAATGCGCTGTCATTAACAAAACTTAACTTTTCACTTTTTCAATTCACATTTGTTCAACCGGATGTCTGCAGGTATACCAGATACATTCAGTCTTCAACAAAGACGTTTCAATTGTTTTTAAATAAACAGTAAATCAACTGTTCCAAAAATCCAGCTATTCAATACCAAATATCAACGGTATGTTTACTCATTTGCTGTAAAAAAAAATTAATGAGTTTCCACAACAGTACAATATCTGAGCACAAATAATTAAAAACCGATCACTATCCAGAGTAAATTCCCTAATTTGATGGAGCGAAATCATTAACACATGAGTTCACAAAACTTTTGGGCCATACAGAGGTAAAATTCCACTAACGTTTTCCTACATCAAAAAACACGAATATTTTTATGATTTGAGTCAGACCCTCAGGAAAAAATTCAATGCAAGTCTTATAACTAATGCATGGGTATAACATTGCAAATGTGTAATGCATAACTGGAAACATATACGACATCCTCTTTTTTCCCCGTAAATAACGTCACACCTTCATGATAATAACAGTAAGTACCACTCACTAAATAGAAATACTTTTGGTCTATGTAAGTCCGCAGTCAGCACTGACTAACTCCATTGCGTATACTGCGAAAAACAACTTTCCCCCTTTTACCTGTCTCGACCGATGCTAGGCTTATTGAGAATAGTAGCAAAATAATAGTAATTATTATTACGTACTAATCACCCCCCGACCATGAGCATAATTAGGTACAACTATACAATAGTCTTTTTTTTTTTGGTAATGTCGCAACTGTATCCAGATCCAGGAAAAATTAAAACGAAAACATAGCGAAAACAATATTGAATGTTATTTTACAGGGCATGTAATATTTACAGCCGAGTTTGAAACAAAAGGCCCTATCAAACTGGGAACTTGGAAATTAATTACATACTTTAAATTTTATTTGCACTTCTCTGGAACTTGTCTGTATAAACATTCCATTTTTCAGAATGTATGGGATAAAATGTCACATAAAACAAGCTTCTACGTCTAGGTACAACTCTAAGTCAGATTCCTTCTTGTCATTCATTTAAATATTGTCAACTTGCCAACCTTCACTGCATTGCTATGGATTTGACCTCTTGGCTTCACCTACCGTAGTATTGCTTCAATGAATTGACCCAGGTTTTCGAGTACAAAATTCATGATTAGGCATTACCAATTGTGTTTAACAACGTTTAGCCATTTCATTCACGATTAGGTTTGCTTAAATCAATCGTTTTGCTTAACTGTTCACTGACCATCGCTTTGCTTAGCTGTTCACTAACCTATCGTTTTGCTAAACGGTTCGCTTACGTTTTACTAAACTCCTCATTAACCTAACATTTTGTTAAACTGTAAAATGAACTTCCGCTTTATTCAACAGAAAGTATGACCTTCCCCTTTGTTCAACAGCAGGATATGACCTGCCGTTTTGCTTAAGTACCTGCAGATTCTGCTGTTTTGCTGTAACTGCAAACTGATTTTTGTCCGCGATTCTGCTGAATTAGAGCTGGACCAGCCGTTTTGCTAAAACTGTATGATGACCTGCCGTTTCGATATGTTGCCTGACCTTCAGGTTCTGATTTTGCTTACTTCAAAGATTGATGATTTCGCTGAATTAATCCACAGTATTTTTGACTGACTTGTACACCATCACCTAAACTAAACTGACCTACCCTGTCACCAAAAACCCCAGATTAACTTGACATTAAATTGGAAAATCACCCGAAATGACCCAAAGTTTTGGTGAATCTCGATTTGACCCACCCAAGAAGAGGAACCTTTTCACCTAAACAACACCTTTAACAAACGTTCCTTCCATTAACCCACCAGGAAGGATGGATCACAATAACAATTAAATGAAAAAGAAAGAAGAAATTAATAAGCATGAGAATACTTATGCCCACCTTGATTCGTCACCTTCTACACATCCGCCAAGGTGTTTTGAAAGCTCACATTGAAATACAACACAATTAAATTCTTTTTAAAAATCCTTTCTATTATTATTTCTTAATATTCGTATTATCGTACAATTTAATATTCACTACACACTAAAAATGGGGACTTATAAGGGAGGGACCTTTATTATCTTTATTTTGAGACTTTGGAAACCCAACAAAATTAAACCACAAAAATGTGTATTTATATGGTAGTTTTGATGTCCTTTTTAAAATGATACTGGGAAATTTTACCTCTACACCACTTTAATTTATACTTACGTGTTCAACATTATATACATAGTTATGAGTATATAAAAACTGACGTATTTCCCTCTTTCACTGTATATATGATTTTTCCCTCTATATGAATATAATATATATACATTTTTTTAATAACTGGCAAAAGTGTACGGTCTTTTAATTCACTGAAGGTGACTTAAAGTTGTCAATAAAATACCAAAGGATGGAACCACCACCCAATTCCTCCTTTTTAGTCATTTTGCCACAAGTCCAATGACTTTTTTTTTTTGCCACTGAAAAAAAAAAAAAAAACTGGCGCGAAGTCCTGCAAAGGGAAAATTATCCAAAGCACATTTTTCCAAGAAAAATCCCTTTATATATGTTTTTCTAACCCTTTATAGCCTTATTCCCCGTGGGTGGTCTTGCGAATTTTTTTTATAGTGAAAAATGTACCACTGCAAAATCCGCAATATGATTTTCGTATGTATTTACACCTTAAAAAAAGACTTAAGATTTGCCAAGGCTATCTAAAACAAGGGAGAAAATTCCTTTGGCTCCGGTTTTTTTTATTAAAGGACGGGAAAAGGACGAGGGCAAAAATAGAAAATCTGCAATAGCTCTTTTTTTTTTGGGAGGGAGATTTTCCACGTTGGGAGAGCACGTTTTCCTGAGAAGGACATCTCCGGCAGGGATCTTCCGGATTTTTGAGATTCTTTTGACGGTGATATCTATCCGAATTGATCGTTTCCCAGGAATTTTAACGTCGGTGGGAATACCGGTCTTTTTGGACATTCTGGACGTTGAAGGTGGTTCCGTGTGAGGTTGGTAATTTATTTGGAATTTTTATTGTAATTAAAACAATGCGGAGCATGTCAGTACAGGTAATTGAAATTAATTGTGTCAGGTCCTTTTCCCTTCGAAATGTGGATTTTCTTTTTGGGCAATCAAATTTTCCCGTTTCAATGTTTGTAGGTGGATGTGTATGCTTAACGTATAACACAAGGGGTATTTTATGATGGATGCTAGATGTTATTGATGTCTTGATTATTAGCCACGTCTCTGTAATTCTGCTTGATTTGTAATCTGATTTGGAATGTAACACGGATTTTTAAAGCGTACAGAAATTAGGCTAGTATTTGTTGTGGTAATAGAAGCTGCCATTGTGTAGGTGCAATTATTGGTGCTTTTTCAAAATTGCTTTCCGATTTAAAAATGATTGGGGTGAGAGCTGAGATTGTTGCTGGATATTAATACGGGATGATTTCTGGAATTTGTTGCAGGTGTTCCAGAACAGCCACGTCATGGAAGATACTTACTTCAAGAGCTACGAGGATTTAGAGGTACTTATTCCAGTCATTTTAGATGTTGCATTTTTTGAAGATCGATTGCTGGCAACCGAATTTGCAATTCAGAGTTCAGATTCAGACTTTTGGAGCTTTTGAAGCGTGATTTCATTTTGGAAATACTGTTGGAATTGGGATGATAAATTGTGATGCTATAGGTTTACTATTAACAAATACTGATGATATTGTAATATCTGCCGAGCATGTCACGTTTTTAGGGCTTAGAGTAAAACTGGCCGGAGAAGGTACCCTTAACAAAACTCACTAGTAATTGATATTTCGTAAGCAGCGATGTTAGTCAATTTTTATATTAAGCAAAAAACCGCTGGTCAGTTTTGCTTGTAAGCTATAGGGTGAGTTAGTCAGAAAGGGTTGTTAAATGAAGATATGTAACTTGATTCTGCTAAGGTGCACCGTTTGATGCTGGAGGATGAACCGAGGACCAACACTTACAGAGAGGCAATTTGCAATGCACCGCATTTGTTCCAAAATAAAGTGGTAATGGACGTTGGGGCTGGATCTGGTAAGCTCGAAAACTATCCGCTACAAGTTTAATCCTTATTTTGTAGGTTTTCCCGTGCTCAAACACGGTATACGTTGTAAATGTTTTGTAATATATTCGGTTGAAGCGGGATTTGATTCGTATTGTCTCTTATATACAGGTATTTTGAGCTTATTTTGTGCCAAAGCTGGTGCCAAAAAAGTATACGCCGTTGAAGCCTCTTCTTTAGCTGTAATTTTACCGGAGATTGTAGAAGCCAACAATTTCTCGGATATTATTGAAGTAAAGTATTTTGATTAATTTTTTTTAACAAAAGATAGCTTATGCATAGAAAAGAAAATTTTGCAAATGTGAATGCGATTCTCAATAGGTTGTCCATGGACGGGTAGAAGATACCAATTTAAACGTGAAAGTGGACATAATTGTTTCCGAATGGATGGGATTTTACCTCCTCCATGAATCCATGTTGGAATCAGTAATTTTTGCTAGGGACAAATATTTGGTTGAAAATGGACTGATGTTTCCAAACAAGGCTCAACTCTTCGCTGCTCCTTGCTCCGTCGACGAAGTGTGGCAGAAACGAAGAACGTACTGGGTGGATCCTAAATATGAATTTGATTTAAGTCCTATGTTAATTTTGGCTGCTCAACAATCCAGTCCGGAAATTGCGTCGGTAATTAAGTCTCCAGCATCATTATTTTTTAGTATTCGGCTTATTTTTTTTTATTCTATGGCAAGCACTGAAACTTTGAAAAAAAAAAACTCAAGTTCAAAAGAGTAACTGAAGCTATGAACAGATTCCAACAGATGGCCTTTTGTCAGATCCTCAGTTGTTGTGGGAATTAAATTTACAAACAATCAGCGTTGGTGACATTCAAGCATTCCAAGATCGGCGATTTTTCTCTGCAGAAAAAGAGGGACAATTCCAAGGAGTTGGATTTTGGTTTACATGTTCATTTCCTCCACCCGCGGAAAATGAGGGTAATAAATCTGTCTTGAAGAAACCTCAGAAACGCTGGAATAATTAAACTACCGCTGTAACACTGATGTACCTCATTGATCTATTGTTAATTTATGTATGATACAGATCCCCTCGAATTATCCACGGCGCCCTGGGACGAAGAAACTCATTGGAAGCAAACGGTCGTCCTCCTGCCCACAGACAGCAAAGTGGAAGACGGTGACATTTTAGGATGGGAATTAAAATTGGTGAAAGCTCCCCAATCCCGAGCGTACAACATCGAATTAAAAATGTTGGATGATGATGAGCCCCATCCGGTGCCCTGTAATTGTGGATGGGCCAAATGTGAGATTGTGAAACATTTCTTAAGTCACCCCAAATCAGGGGATGAGGATGGAGGAGGAGACATGGGTGTTACCACAGGAAATGAAGACACGTGCCCGAATGACATCAGTGCAAATATTGACCAAGAACTGAATTGATATTTATTGTCTTGCCTTTAATGTGACACAAAAAAAACGACTGTATACAATTTACAAATTGTATATGCAATGTGTAATACAAAACGGAAAATACAAGTATAATAACCGGGACAAGGCCGTTTTTCTTTCAAAGTCATGCCAGTCAGCTGTTCTCAAGCAACATGTTCCCTACTTGGCAGTACTGCTGGGTGATATAGCATGCCGGATCATAAGCCTAAATCCTGCTGAATGGTTTTTGAGCACTCAATCAAATCCTTAATCCATATAGCCGGACTTTTTTTTTTTACACACATGTCTTCACACATGTGTTTCATCACAAATACTTTTTTCTTTTTCCCTTTTAAAAGAATATAAGTACAAGTTTTTTGTGACATTTAACAAGTTCAATAAAAGTGTCTTCCAACTACTTATGTCATTTAAGTGGCAATGTTTTTTAATCAATTGAACTTTCAACATAATTGTGCCAAGTGCATGGACCTCACACGCTTTTTTAGCTATTCCATGACGGAAGACCAAACCATGTAACAACAACGTGGTTGACATTTTTATTACAGGTTAAAAAAAAGTGATTTGTGTCGTGTTGTAAATACTTAACAATTGTTAGTTCCTGATGACCTGCATCTTCCAACGTTTTCATCGAATTTAAATCCTTTCTTCAACTGGATGGGAGCATATTTATTTGGATTTAGTGACATATCAAACGGGATTTTATTTTTGGGAGTTCATCTCAATTGACTGATAACACTTTCAATTGTCATCCAAAAACATACTCGATTGTTCGGAGTAACAAGAGGTCCATAATTGTTTAACCAAGCACTGTTGTTACTTTTTTTTACATTTCAATAATGATGGTTGTTCAAAAGAGATTTGGAGACATGTCCATTATTATTGCTAGAAGATTGGGAAGACCTTTTTCAAGCACACCGGGTATGACATTCTCATTAATTCCTGGTGTTTCCAACATGTTTTGAAGCTTTGAATGCAATTAATATGTTTTTGGAAGGTTAGACCAATAACTGTTCTTGGCTCTGGGTCTGTTAAATAATATTGGCAATAGTTCTACCTACCTGTTTGATGTCTCAAATTTCGATTTGTCAATGTTGATTGTTTGATCCAGCAGATAAACTGGTGGTAGTGGAGAAGATCCAAGGGGTCACCACAATAGGGATAAATCGACCAACGAAACGAAATTGCATTAACCTGGAAACAGCGGACCAACTCTCCCAGGCAATTGAAGACTTCGAAAAGGATCCAGATGCCAAAGTCGGAGTTCTCCACGGGATTGGCGGGACCTTTTGTGCCGGCTTTGATTTGTCGGAACTCTCCAAAGCCTCCAACGATTATGATTACACCCACTTGAAAGACGGATACGGATTCATGGTGAGTTCTTCCAATTAACAAAAATTTGTCATGCCCGAGCAATTATCCTTTCTCATCTCGTTAAATACGGACAGGAAGGAAGTTGGATGTGGGCGGAAATGAATGATGATACAGAATATTGACGGATGTCCAGGATAATGAGGAGGTGTTGTCAGTGTCAAAAGTTAATTTGTGATGATGAATCTAAAATCTAAATACTTTTTTTTTAAATAACACAATGTAATTAATCAAAAAAAATACTTTGAAAGGGACCGACAAGACGTTATTTTGCTAAACCCATTTTAGCTGCTGTTAGTGGCTACGCCGTTGCTGGTGGTCTGGAATTGGCTCTCATGTGTGATATGCGGATTGTGGAAGAAAATGCTGTGATGGGCGTGTATTGTCGGCGTTTTGGTAATTTAACTTCCAACATCACGCTCGATTAAGTTGTTTTTAATTATTTATAGCATATGTACCTATACCTGTCAATTTAGATTTTTTTTTTGAATTAGTTGAATTAGAGAGTTCTCGCTCTCTCCATTTTTGTTTCTTTCCTGTACACACTGCCAATTATTGACGAAAATACTTGTTTGGGCAAAGTTCAATTATTATTATTATATTATTAATTTAATGTTTTTTTTGACTGATTTTTATTCCCTGTTCGTCGTCACCCATTCAATGTAGGTGTACCCCTCATCGATGGTGGGACGGTTCGTCTTCCTCACCTAATTGGGATGAGTCGTGCCTTGGACATGATCATCACGGGCAGGGGCGTTCGTTCCAAAGAGGCTTTGGAGATCGGTTTGGCCAATCGGGTGGTGGCCACGGGAGTATCCCTGGGTCAGGCTGTCAACATGGCAATGGCCATCCAACGCTTCCCACAACAATGTTTGAATCGTGACCGAGCCAGTGCTCATTATGCCATGTACTCCGCCAACAGCTTTGAAGATGCCATCAATAATGAGATGAGGAGAGGGGTCGAGATTATTCATACGGTACTCATTCATTATACACCTAGAGCCAGTCTCCCAAAAATGTACTTAACCCCTATGCTAATTGCATCCATGGGTCTTTAAGCAAACATCATCATTAAGCACGCATTTCACCGATTCATCTCTCAATTTGTCTGTCGCATCCTCTCCAATTGTTTTGCTCTTTCTTTCCTTTCATAATATAATAGCATGTACTGTCTCCCTTTCCCCCTTTAGCATGTGTATCTGTTCATCTCTCTTTCACTGTCTCCCGTTTATTCTTTGTCAGGGCATCCTCTCCCTTTCTCTTCCCTGGACTGGCTCCCCTCATCAATTATCTGATCGGCTATTGTTGTAGATCTATACATGTCAGGAATGTTTGTCTCTCTCTCTCTCGTTTTTCTCCTCCGCTTTCTCTTTCTTCCTCCGTATTTTCTTTATTTCTTTTTCTTTCTTTCTCCAAGATTTCTCTCCTGCTTTGTTACTCTTCCTTTCTTTGTCTATATATATATTTCTCTCTTTTCTCGCTGTTGTGTTTATCTCTGTTTCTTCTCTCTCTCTCTCTCTTTCTTCGCCTCTCGCTCTCTATCTTTTTCTCTTTTCTGTCTTCTCTCTCATTTTCTTTCGCTCTCTCTTCGATTTCATTCTTTCTTTTGTCTCCCTCACTCTCTCCCTTATTTCCTCTCTTCTATCTCTCTCTATCCGGTTTCATTCTTTCATTTCTCCTCATTTTCTCGTATTATTTTCTCTCTCACTTTCTCTGTTATATTTTCTCTCACTCTGTCTATTATTTTTTCTCTCTCACTCTCTCTATTATTTTCTATCTCACTCTGTCTATTATTTTTCTCTCTCACTCTCTCTCTCTATTATTGTCTCTCTCTCTCTCTCTCTCTCTCTCTCTCTAACTCTCTCTCTCACTCTCTCTCTC
>JAQGBT010004359.1:0-16774 GCA_034698585.1 Disparrhopalites patrizii | reverse complement strand
AGCGAGAGATAGAGAGAGCGAGAGAGCGAGAGAGCGAGAGAGCGAGAGAGCGAGAGAGCGAGAGCGCGAGAGGAGAGAGAAAGAGAAAGAGAGAGAGAGAGCGCGAGAGTAGAGAGAGAATGGCAAGACAGGATGTAATTTTACGTGGTGAAGTTGCAAGCACGATTACATCCGGAGTTTTTACACCTCCCGGGTAGCCTTTCTCTCCCGTCCTCCCATAGTCAACGGAAATCTCATGTGTAAAGCTGTTCCTCAGGTACACATATATCTGCACAAAAATCTAGCATGGCAAAAACTTAAATATTCATACGAAAGAGCGTTTTTTGAAACGAAAATAAGACCTGAAACTTTTTCCCTTCCTAAAACCCAAGGCTTTGCATGAAAATCCAGTACACGGCATGCAAATTTAGCATCAAAATGAATTCAACCCACACACCTTTTTTCTGGGGTGATTTCCTTTCTTTTGTTTTTTACCTTTTTTTTTCGTTTGGTGGAGACAAAGCGCAACGTCGATTAACTACATGTTTTGCATGCAACGGACCCCTTTTTATCGCTCCACTTGCAAATTGTATCTTGCGTCGGATTTTTTCACTATGAAACTATTTTTAGACTGAAAACGAAACACGTTTTTCTTTTATCTACAATCGCCCAAATTTTTTTTTGGAGGGAGTACCATTTAAAAAGGAGAAAGTCAGAAAAAAGCTGTTCTACCCGCAATTTTCTCCAGGTTTTCCCTCACACCAAAACAAGTCTTGGTGACGTCAGCTTTTTTTTCCTTCCAACCACACCAACTATTAATTTGGGAAGTTGATTCATTATTAACTTTTTTTCCTGCCTCTTGCAAGAGGGAAAGTGGCGATGAAAGTAAAAGGGAAAAATCTCATCTATCATCCCTCCAAACAACTTTTTCACGCGTCTTTTGACATAATTTGAAGGCAGGAAAGGAAAAAGGGAAAACAAAAACTTTTTCTCATGCAATACTTCCTCCTGCTTTTTTTAAAAAAAAATATATAACTCACTTTCTCCCCGAATTTTCCCTCTGTGGTTTCCCTCCTGGAGCCAGTCAAATTGGGTTGATTAGATGGAAGCATTTTTGTCTGGAGAAAGCACACTACGGACATTTTTTTGGAACAAGTTTTTTCCCCATTAACTTTCAAACGAGATGGGAGGAGCCCGATTTCGGGAGGAAAATAATGCCCGCTTTTTTTATTTTTGAAGAAAACAAAGACACGTGCCTTTTTTTGCTCCAAGAAAAAACCCCAGGAGCAGGTGTTTTCTGTCACACCTGAGGAGAAAGTAGTGATTGAAATCAGCTAATTAATTGTGACACTAATGACAATTAATTAGATGGTTAGACGACGTCCTTCCAGGAATTATTATCTTGACAATAATTACTCCATGAATTATCTCCGGGTAATTTCCCGGGAAATTTTCGGGGAAATCCAACAGCGTTATTACATCCGACTTTTATTTTTTGTTTCCCACCCGAAATGGTCGAGAAAGCCATTTTTTGGAGGGGAAGGTAATAATAGGGGAAAGATATGTAGTGGTGGACAGTCACATTGTATTTGGCTCAATTGTATTCCATTGCTCGGGGAGTGGAATACGACCTGAACATGTAAACACTATATTCTCATAGCGGCGCAGGAATTACTTAGGGGGAAGGTGTGATTGTATTGAACTGGTGGCTAAAATCATTTCTTGATGTACCGTGGCGTATGCAAATATTTTGGGGGCCCGTCATTAGTCTGCCGTGTACACAAATGTATTTGTTATGTATTTATTTATACTCGGCTCTTCACACTCTTCTGATGGAGCTCTCTCACGCTCGCTCCAGTGCCTCTCTCGCTCTTTTAATGTCATTTATTTTCATTAATATACATATTTATTCCATTTACATTCTCTCTCTATACTTCTCCCTATTTCTCTCTTACTGTCTCTTTCTCCTATCTGTATTTCTTTCTCTTTCTCTCTTGTTCTCTCATATAGTCTCTTTCTCCCTATTTCTCTCTCCCTTTTCACCTTCTCTTTCTTTCTCTCTCTCCCCTTTCCCTTGACGTTGTCTATCTCTCTTTCCCCCCTCTTTTTCTCTCCACATGCTCCGTTTCTCCCTCTTACTCTCTCTCTTTCCCTCTTGCTCTCCCTCTCTTTCCCTCTTGCTCTCCCTCCCCTTCCCTCTTGCTCTCTCTCTTTCCCTCTTGCTCTCCCTCTCTTTCCCTCTTGCTCTCCCTCTCTTTCCCTCTTGTTCTCTCTCTCTTTCCCTCTTGTTCTCTCTCTCTTTCCCTCTTGTTCTCTCTCTCTTTCCCTCTTGTTCTCTCTCTGCCTTTTGTTCTCTCTTTCTCTCTTGTTTATCCTCTCTTTCTTTCTCTCTCTTTCCCTCTTGTTCGCTCTCTCTTTCTCTCTTGTTTAACCTCTCTCTCTCGTTTTCTCTAGTTCGCTCTCTCTTTCTCTCTTGTTTATCCTCTCTCTCTCGTTTTCTCTTGTTCGCTCTCTCTTTCTCTCTTGTTTATCCTCTCTCTCTCGTTTTCTCTTGTTCGCTCTCTCTTTCTCTCTTGTTTATCCTCTCTCTCTCGTTTTCTCTTGTTCCCTCTCTCTTTCTCTCTTGTTTATCCTCCCTCTCTCGTTTTCTCTTGTTTGCTCTCTCTTTCTCTCTTGTTTATCCTCTCTCTCTCGTTTTCTCTTGTTCCCTCTCTCTCCCTCTTGTTCTCTCTCTCTCTTTCTCTCTTTTTCTCTCTTGCTTATCCTCTCTCTCTCTTGTTCCCTCTCTGTCTCTCTTTTCCTCTGGTTCCCTCTCTCTCTTTCACTCTGGTTCCCTCTCTTTGTTTCTTTCCCTCTTTTTTTACTTCCTTTCTCATTTTCCTTCTCTTTCTCTCTTTTTCCTTGTTTCTCCCTTCATCCTTTTCACTCGCTCTTTCTCTCTTTATCGTTTTCACTTTCCCTCTTTCTGATTTCCTTGAATTTTCCCTCTTTCTCTTGCTATCTTAATCTCTCTTTTACTTTGTTTATTTTCCTCTCTCTTTCAATTTTTCACATTTCTTCTATTTCTTCGCTCTCTTGTACTGTGTTTTTTTTGCGCTCTTTGTGATTTATCCTCTTTGTTTATCTCTCTCAGTTTTTTCTGACTCTCGATTTGTCTCCCTCTTTCTCTTGCTTCGTCCTTTTCTCTCTTTTTGCCTTTCTCTTTCTCTTCCTTTGTCCTTTTCTCTCTTTTTGCCTTTCTCTTTCTCTTCCTTCGTCCTTTTCTCTCTTTTTGCCTTTCTCTTTCTCTTCCTTCGTCCTTTTCTCTCTTTTTGTCTCTCTCGCTCTTTCTTCTATCTGTTTCTCTCTTTTTATCTCTCGCTCTTTCTTCTATCTGTTTCTCTCTTTTTATCTCTCTCGCTCTTTCTTCTATCTATTTCTCTCTTCCTGTGTCCTTTTCTCTCTTTTTGTGGTCCTTTTTCTTACTTCCACTCTCTTTGCGTCTCATTTTGTATGTTTGTCCTCCTTCCTCTCTCTTTGTCCCCCTTTTTGTTTGTTTGTTTGCTCTTCATTTCTCTCTCTAGTTTGTCTCCTTCTAACTCTATCTTCATTTATTTAATGTTGCCAAGTATTTCCCCTTCCCCCCTTGCTCGTTTCCTTCTCCTCTCCCTTTTATCTCCTTTTTTAACCTACATCACTCTCTCCAATCGACTTTCCTTGTCTCTCCCGATTCCGATTTTTTTTTGTCTCTTTTCTGCTGTTTAACCTATTCCTCTTTTACGTACATCTCAAGCACGTTTTGACTTTCTCCGTGCATTCGTCATGTGGCAGTCTTCTATCTCCATTTGTCTCAATGTTATTTCCCCTCTGTCTCTTATTTCTCCATTTCTCCCGTACGTTATTGAAGTCTCGCTCCCTTTCACTCTCTCTCTTGTCCCCCGGGTTACACCGTAATTATTGATTAGATCTCAAAGACGAACAAGAGTCCTTGGAAATGGAGAACGAAATGGAAATATGGTGTTACCAGCAATATTTTGATCACCTCCCATATAAACAGCCCCACACAAAATTCCCCTCGCTGGGGATTTCTCCTTAATTAACGGCGTGACTTATGACGCACTCAGGTGTGAGCAATTATGGCTCCGTTTCCGTTATTTCTCGCCACATTCCCGATAGCCACACGTGTATCTCTCTGGCCTGGTACATAAATACATAAATTAAAAGGAAATTATTCAAGTTTGTAATTGTCGGGAGCAACTGAAGGAGATATTCTATGTTCATTCAAGGGGCGAGGGAAGGGCACAGCTAAAAGACAAGACCATGCATAATACATTACATAATACATTTCCGTTCAAGTACATCCATGGACGTTCAAGTATACATGATGTTCCAAGCAGAAATAGTACCATAGCCTTGATTTATAGGGAACCGGCATGATAGCTGTTTTTATGGACAAGTATAGGAGAAGAAAATAATATAAAAATATGGATCTGTGTATTCCGTCGGGAGTGTTCCTTTTTTTTTGCAAAGCCAGTGAAAAATCCAGGGTTATTATGGGATCGGTCATAAAAGCCTTTTATTCGATTCTGCCGCCAGAATTGATGACGAGCGGGGGGAGCTTGAGCAATGTTAATAGATCGCCCATTTATTTGTCTGTTTTCCCCCAATATTTCTCCTTTTTTGGATATTTCTCCTTTTTTCTGATGTTCTTCTTTTTCGAATATTTCTCCTTTTCATAGTGTCCTCGTTTTAAGGATATTTCTTCTTTCTCGGATATTTCTCTTATTTTGAATTTTTCTCGGATCTTTCTCATTTTTCGGATATTTTTTTTATTTTGAATTTTTCTCGGATCTTTCTCATTTTGCGGATATTTCTGCTTTCTCCTGATGTTCTCCCTTTAAAGATATTTCTTCTTTCTCGGATATTTCTCCTATTTTGAATATTTATCAAAACGTTTCTCGGAACGTTCTCCTTTTTTCCTGGTGTTCTCCTTTTTGGGATATTTTTCCATTTTCGGATATTTCTCCCTTTTTCTGATGTTCTCCTTTTTCGTATATTTCTCCTTTTCCCTCGTTTTCTCCTTTTTTGGGTATTCCTGCGATTTTGATTTTTGTTTCGAATATTTTTCCTTTTTCAGATATTTCTCCTTTTTCGGATAATTCTCCTTTTCCTGATGTTTCTTTTTTAGAATATTTCTCCTTTCTCGGATGTGTTTCCTGTTTTGAATATTTCTCCTTTTCCAAAAATTCTACCTTGTCTAACATCCCCAATTTTGTCTGTTTTTTCCAGAATTTATGCCGACATTGGAAGAACCACCAGTGGTCGTGACCAGGACAAAACCACCGGCCCAAGCCATCCCCCCAAATTTGAGTGAAGGAAACGTCGGATCCGGAGGTCCATCGGTCGTGTCCAACTCCACATTATTACTGTTCCAAGACCCAACTCCCAGTTTATTGCTAGCCGGACTATTAGGCGGGTGTGCCGTGACGGCCTCCATCGTCTTCCTCATATTTTTCATCTGTCTTCGTCGCAAGCTGGTTCCTTCGGCCTCCTCCTCCTCCTCCTCCCACTCCTCCCCCCTCTCGTCAGCCTACTCCGGCGGAGGGATTATTAATTCCGATCCCATCTCCTCCAGCAACAATTCCAGTCCCGCTTGCCTCCTCCGCCAGGGAGGTTCCGGAGGCGGGGGCTCCGCTTTGGACTCCAAATGGATCACCACCACCAAAGGAGAAAGTTGCTGTGACAGCAGTACATTCAAGGATAAGTACTCCAATCCAACGAGCACGATCGGGAGTCGAAATTCCTACGTGACCATTGCCAGTTTCTGGAATGACATTTTTGGCACTCATGGAAACTCCCATCACACCAGCCCGGCCCTGTCCTCCCATCACCCCCATCATCCCCAACAGCAACAGCACCGACTCAGCACCAATAATATTCACCAACCCCAACAATTCAATCCCCCCACTAGACAGCATGGAAATCCATCCCCCCAACAACAATTATATTTCAATCAACTCACCAATAATTATCACCATCTGAATTCCTCCCCTCTCAATCAGGGCCATTCCAATCCGGGGATTGTTAAAGGCTCCGATGTCTCCCCTTATGCATACGCCCATATCGTCCCCAAATTGGCCCCGCCACCCCCTCCCCTCATCGAGTGGTACTCGGAGAGCACCTGTAACAATGGGGGTCATATTTTCACCAACAATCTCTTCACCTCTTTCCAGCCCAATCCCCACCATCCTCAACATCATCCTCAACAATCCTCCTCCTCCTCCTCTGGGGTAAGTCACCCTTCTGGGGGCATGAGTATGGGCGGGGGCGGGATGTTGCCCTCTGCCCCCAAAATCCCTTCTTCCGCGGGTCTGCATTTGAGTGAGGGGGCCCATGTCAGTAATCCACCTCCTCCGCCTCCTACAAACATGATCACCGACGGCAATGCCACTTCCACCACACGGTCAACCGGATCGGGGAGCTTGATTCAAATTGATGGATTTCAGTGCAAGAAGAATCTCATCAAGGACAATAACATCGTGGAGCGGTTTCTTTAAGATGCATTTTTTTGTCTTTGAAAATAGTCTAGGACACAAAGGAAAACTTCAAAAGGCTCTTCACAAACAATCTTGTAACAGGTCTCACGAAAATCATCGTATACAGGTCTAACAAAAAACCTTAAAAACCGTAAAAGGACACAGAAACCATAGAAGGGGCCTCAACAAAAATCTCGTCGAAAATCTCATCAAAAACCTAAGACGAGGCCCCATCAAAAACCATAGAAGGGGCCTCAACAAAAATCTCGTCGAAAATCTCATCAAAAACCTTAGACGAGGCCCCATCAAAAACCTTAGAAGAGGCCTCATCCAAAATATCATCAAAAATCACATAACAAGCTTCATGCAAAGCTCATACAAGGCCTCAGAAAATCTCAAAAGGGGTCCCATACAAAATCACAAACGAGGTCACGCAATCCTTTTTACAAACAATCTCACAAAAAATGCACAAAAGGAGCCTCAAAAAAAAGTCACAAACAAGGCCTCAAAATGGCTTCAATTTTCAAACAATGCTTCGAAAAGGCCTCAAACAAAAGGGTGTTTTCCAGTCATATTTGTACATGTATCTTGTAAGAAAAAAACTACCAAAAATGTTCATATATAAAACATATACATATAGGTGCATTTTTACGTAATTACAGTATTTAAACCATACATGGATGGTGTTTAAGCTTACTATTTGTGTACCAGCATAATAATCTGATTGTGAGTGTAATTGTTAGAGAATCAAATATGATCGTTCCTAGAGGCCCCGGTGAGCGTTCGGCGGCGGTGACTTCGTGTCTTGCTTTGGCGTGAGGTATAATGGATTATTTCTGAAAGTAAAAAAAAATCATGATTAACGCCCGAATTAAAATACCTGGAATGATAACAAAATATATAGAGTATATGTTCTATATATGGAATGATAAGAGGATTTCCTACAATGGGAGCTGGACATGATCATATTTGATTCTTTTGGTTTTAATAATAAATTCTAACCCCCCTGTACATTAATTTTCCCTTCTCTGATTGTTACATGATAAGCTTTCTTGTGTGTGTAAATGTAAATAGAGTTCAAAATTGCATATAAAAAAATAATTATGCATATTAAAAATGCATAGAATGAAAAATTATTGTTCTTGACCTTACCAGAGGGATGCTAATATTACAGAAATACACTGGTACTAACTACGTTGTCACGTGAGGCTCCATACATTATTATAGAAAAAATTCCCTCATTATTACATGTATAAAAATGCTATTCATTGTTGTGACTATTGTGTCATTTCCTCTACTGGTGCGATTTTTAAATACCAAACAAAAGGCTTGCACATTGTAACATTGTAAATCAAACAGTTAGAAACAGGAAATGACAAATCACGAAATGACACTGGCTTTTTATTTTATTGTGGACATGAAAGTTATAAATTAATTTAAAAGAAAAAATTATGACAAATTGCACTGGTTAACAAAATACAATTACAATTACTTATAAATACCATTTTGCTACGCATTGTGTAAATTCACTGGCAACCAGGCACTATAGCTGAGCTCATGATGGACTTAAAATTGAACAAAAACGTTTTTTTCCAAAAAAATAGTGTTATTACCTAAAAATAAAAAAAATTAAGGGTACATTGGAATTAAATGAAAATACAAATTACTGTGTTAAATAAATAAGAAAAAAAAAAGAAATTACACGGGATTTTCTTACATTTTATTGGAAGCAAATACGACCATTCATTTCCAGGCATTAGCACCACCGTTATCGTTTCTTTCCAGGGAGAAATGGAAGGGCTGGAAAAAAAAAAGAAAAATTACTGGAAAGCTCTCACGGAAAATGGGCCGAAATGTTTGATAAGGACGACAAGCCCATTCTTGGGAGAAAGCCCTGTATGCCAAAAGTATAGAGAAAAGGTAGTAAATGGTATTATTACAGTGGAAGATTTTGACCACGAAATGCAAGGACTGATTGATGGCCCCCAGCGTCACCTTTGCCCCCTTTGGAAATGTATGGAGACAGACGGAGGGAAAAGCTCCTTTCTCGTCTCCTTCTTATTTTTTCCTGGAGAAATCCCATTTTGGCACAATCCGTCAAGATGCATCGCAGTTTCCTTCACTTAATAGTGTGTGCAAATGTGGGTCAGGAGCCACTATTCCGAGGAGTCCATCATCAGCATTCGTTCCTACGGAGCTCTCCAAATTGCATTATAGCCATTTCCGATGTAGGATTGGAAGGAAGCTTTGGAAATGGAGGGGAAAAATCCTTTTCCAATGACTAATGATCCAATGTGAGAGCTAAAGCCTTCAGGCAGGATTTTTTCCCCGGATTTTTTGAAGCGTTAAATGTCATTAACCTTTTTTTTCAAGCGTTTGAACACTCTGGTCTGGTAGGGAAATATCTCGAGGACTACGGTGAATCATTTTATTACAAATCTGGTCACCTTGGGTCGTGGAAATTTTACCGAAGTCATCTCTTATGACATAATCACCTAATATAACAGAAAATCCTATAAAAACTACATTGAACGAGCCTAATGATTTTATATATACTTTTGATCATAATCCATGTTTTGTCTAAAAAAGGTGTTAAAACTTTTGCAACTATTTAAAACCAATTTAAACCATACCTGATATGCCTGCTTTTGCAAAAGGTGGCTAGAATGGTCCTAGTTTTACAGGTGAACTTGAATGTTTGGAGAAGAACAGTTTCAGCATTTTCAATTCAGACTGGCAACTTTTAATTAAATATGTTCCATAATACATGCAAGAAGTTAATGAATCACAAGGTAAGGACAGATTTGAAAAACAAAGCATATTTAGGAATTAGCAAGATTTCAACAGTCAACCTGAGCTTGATACTCTCTACTCTCTAAAGTTAAATGTTCAAAATTATGAAACTTTGTACATATCAGTTATCCGCATGCGATGTTTTTATTAATAACAAAACATACCTGGAGCTACCTACATAACATGTACATTATATTACACATACATATCCATGAAACTGCTCAAGTTCATTGCCAATTCTAAAAACTTGTTTCTATACACTCAGACATTGCAGTGCTCTTTTGTCGTAGCCAACTTAACAAACTTAGATGATAAATTCATTTTTAATAACTTTGACTATCAGTAAAGCATTCATATATCAGTAACGACAAAGGTACCAACAGATGCAACGTAAAGCTTTTGATATTCACTTTGTGAATTAACGCTCGCTGGAGATAATCACTTTTGATTGTTTCAACATACATGCATATTTCATACTCAATACATAACAATAAAAGTACAAATACTATTGTACAGGCTACTGGCTACTACTTGTCCAGATTTCCAGAATGGATGCAAGCCACAAAAACTATTCACTTCAAGCGTTAAAAACAATAAAATACATTGATCCATAGATTGTACAACTAATACGTATTTACAATTTATATACACATTTACACAGACAGGAATCGGAAGTAAAAATACGTATACCTACTTTCCGATTTTGGTTAAGCAATCCTTAATAAAAATACGTAACAGTTATTTCTTTGAATGGGTCCCAACAAAATGATGTTTGAGGTCGCCCCTCAACAGACTGGAGAAGGAGCATTTCCTGCATTGGTAACGCTTTTCCACACCATGACTTTGACGTTGATGCACCTTCAAACTAATCTGCAACTTGCACCGGAAATCACAGTGGGGACATTGACGAAGGGGCGAGCCCTCACCTTCTGCTGTTGTCCTAGGAAGAGGTGGCCTTTGCGTCCGAATTTTAAATTCCTGTTGGACACGTGAGTTGTCCCCGGCATTTCTCCGGGTTAATCTCTTCGGATCTTCAAATACATAAACACTTGAGCGCGGCAAAATCCTTTTGACTTTCTTCGTTGGGAGGCTGGGGAACCTTGAAAATTCTTCGACACAGAGCTTACAAGAGCATATTTCGTCCTGGTCTTCTTGAGAGGCAACTAACTTTGGAATTTCAGGAATCTTCTCGCAGGTTGGGTCAACGGAAATGAGACGCTTGTGGTGAAACATACAGGGATTCCCCGGAGTGGCATAAACACAGAAAATGCATGTCATGGCCCCACCAGCACCCTGAATTTGTCGTGGCATGCACCACCGAGAAGTTGGTTGAGATTGTTTCGAAGTTGGGCTTTGACTGACTTCCGTCTGGACTGAGTCACAACTGTCACTAGTTTCATTTGGCTGGTATTTTTCTTTAGATCTCTCCCAAGCATCAAAATAGGATGAACCCACCTTAGCAGATATTTGATTAACTGACACTGGCATACAAATATTTTCATCCTTGATCAAGATCACATCCGGATCCGGGGTGTTGATGACCATCCCTGAATCTTGGACGGGAACTACCTCACGCTTTTCTTTCAACTGACCTTTGAAATCAATTAAAATTCAATAAGTAAGTCACATAAGAAACAACAATTAACCTCATCTATGATCAACATAGGTATTAAAATAATAGTTCATTTTCCCTGAGGAACAAAGTGGCCGTCGGTTTTTCCGATCAGTTCCAAGTTCCAGTCCAAGTTTAATGATCAAACTAAACTACACGCATTATACAATGATTTCAATTCTACTTGCAATTAATCTAACATTTAAAAACCCACAATTACGCATAATAACAATCACTGAATGACAATACACTGAATGACTAAAAATCTCACAATTTAGTGACCGTTAAATGTTCAATTCGTGTCCATACCTGATTTTTCTGTGCTCGTTTGGTCAACAGGACTCTCTCTGCGTTTTCCCCAAGTGAAGAACGATAAAACTTTACTGACACCGTCAATGATTGCAGAAATGCCCGATCTGGCCATCTTGACTTTGATTTCTTTCCACAAAATACCTTCCAATTGGCTATAGAATGTGACAGGTCCTTCACGATGAACGTTAAACTGAACTTACTCAACGTTTCGGGCACTTTTATTTATTATTAAACTTAGTTTTCCCGGCGTATACGACGGTCCAAGGCATGACTAACATCAAGTACGGACAGGAACAGGAACGTTAATTGGACGAAAATTGAAAATAAAATTCATTGTCCGTTGACCTCACCTTGATTTACACAGGTACATAGTAAAACTTCGGGAAACCGTTAAACCACTTGGCAAGCCCAGTAATGATTTGTCATTGTTGCTGCTGGACAATAATTTACCGAATGATTCTGCCATTGGAACGTTGGAAGCTCTTCTATTTTTCACATTAAACTGTTTAGAGCTTTGCAAGTATGATTTTTGTTTCCGTAACTAATTTCGTAAAAGCACTTTTATTAATAATTAAAGACGACAGTGAACAGGGAAAGCATTTAAATCATTGAAATTGAATGAAAATAAAAATTCTTGCTGACTATATGTTTTCCAAGAAACGTGCCCTATTCCTATGATCTTTTACGGAGTACAGGGTGGCAGAAAATATAAAAAGCTTAATGAACTAGTCCAACCAGTCCAATGATCTAAAAATTCAAATTGTCAGATTTCTGCCACCCTGTACATTCTCTCATTGTCCCATAAATCTGCATAGGAATTGACGGTTACGGAAAAATAATATTCTAATACAGAAATTAATATTTCCCTTGCAAAAAATCAGTATCTAACATGTCATGTAATATTTTTGGGGTCCTTTTGTGACTTAAAATGCGGACTTTGACTGGATCGAAAAATCTATTTTTAGAGGCAAGAAAATGAATTTTTTTTTTGGAGAAGAATAGAATCGATTACGAAAGGAATGCGGGCTGCCGAGGGCTTTGGGAGGATGACCTTCGCCGTGCAAAAGTCCCTGTCCCTTTGACCTCTGCAGGGACCGTCCAAGTCACGTGACCTCCTCGATTCTTCTCCTTACGCCCACGGCTTCTCCTTTTCTTCTCCCAACCAATCACAGACCACCACAAAAAGTCCATACGAACCGTCTAAAAATAATCCTGTATAGCGACATAGCGAGCTCTCTTTGGTCCTATTTTATGCAATTTTCTCATTTAAAACACTCCCAATATAATTTTTTTTAGCACTTGAGAATGTTCGGAAATTAATTTTCCAGCAGGAATAGAAAATATTATATTATTAGAAAATATTATATTTATAGTTAAATATAAATATAGAGAGTGCTGTAGTGTGGATTTAATTAATTTCCATACACATTTTTAAATTTTATTCCAACCTATATTATTTTGACGCATTTTCACCACTTACACCTTTTACAATTGATTCTTATTAAGACGTTTGGCTAGAAGGACAAAATCAGCCAAGGACACTTATGGTTATGGTACTTTCTAAGCTTAATTAAATTTTAATTTATTAATAATAATTAATTCTTAACTATAAAATCATGATTCATGACCATGAATTAAACAAGAACATTAGATTTATTCGAATTTGTTAATAATGAATTCTTAGCTACTATAAATATAATCAGCACTTCAACTATAAAATTAGTTCTACTACAACTATAGTTGTACCAGTTTAGCTCTTAATTATTAAAAAATAGTAAAATAATAATTAATTTTACTTTTAATTATTAAATTTTAGTGAAATAGTAATTAATTTAAGTCTTAATTATTAAACAATAGTAAAATAATAGTTAACTTAGATCTTAATTATTAAAAATAGTAAAATAATAATTAAATTAGACCTTAATTGTTTAAAAAGTAGTAAAATAATGTTTAATTATTTAATCTAAACATATACATACAATACTGTGGTTTTAAATTACATTTTTTCCCATAAAAACGAACCACAAATGCACAAGAATTGTTTTTTACGTTGCGAACCAGACACGCAGGTGTCAGGTTCAGAATGTAAATTAAAAAAAAAACAATTCTGTTGAAAATTAATTTTTGAACAAATCCAGCATTCGGGGAAATACTTGAATGCATATTAAGTATTTATACAGTGCCATATTATTTATTGGTTTTCATTGAAAAACGTTATTTAATTCATTTTGAATAACATATTTAATGCAATTTATTAAAATAATTTTATGCAAAACTACAGTCGAACCTCTCTATAACGGTTCCCATTAAATCAGCATATTTTCCCTTATAATGAAAAACCGTTATAGAGAACAGAAATTTTTATGTTAACAATTGGAGAAAGTTTTCGAGGGAAGCATTTTCAGCCACCGGTATAGAGAGAAAACCGTTATAAGGGAGCCCGTTATACAGAGGTTCGACTGTACCTCGAAATGGTCGGATTTATGGGAAAATAAAAATATTCAGACAAAAATCATCTACATTCAGTACAGTCCAACTTTTATAGAATTTCAATCAATGCAAAGATGCAAACTATTCTTTGTTAATACAATTTGAATTACAGTCCACTCTTTCTATAACGGTTCCCCTTAAATCAGCAAATCCACGTTCTAGTGAAAACGGTTATGGAGAACAGAAATTTGTATGTACATAAACAATTGAAGAAAGTATTTGAGGATAGCATTTTCTGCCACCGCTATAGAGAGAAAACCGTTACAAGGGAGACCGTTATGGAGAGAGTCTACTGTATATGTTTAATGCGATTAAAATAATTTCAGCCAAAGCTACCTTGAAATAGTTGCATTTTGGAAAAATTTTAAATTCACACAAAAATTAGGTTTGGACTCTCATTTAAAAAAAAAATCAGACAAAAATCATCTATATTTGGTACAATGTCTTTTATTGGATTTCAATGCGAGATGTTGTTTGTTAGTCCAATTTGAATAATATTTGAAATGTAATTAAAATAATTTCAGCCAAAGCTACCTTGAAATGGTTGCATTTTCGAAATTGTTTCAATTCACACAAAAATTAGATTCTGAGTATCACTTTTTCCCTTGAAAAAATGGATATTGCCCAAATCCAAAGTTTCCAAAAGCGGGTTGACCCGGGAGGATATTTTGATTGCCGGGTCGTTGAAATCCCGTGCCGGGCCCTACAAGCGGGAAGCGAGTGGTCACTCCCGGCTGAAGAGGACGTCCGGTGGTGGTCGTTGTCGTGGTTGTCGCCGTCGTCGTCGTGGCAGCCGTTGTTGCCGCCGTCGTAGTGGCCACCGTCGGAGGCACCGGAGGCCTCAAAAATCCGAAGTTCGGATCCGGAAATCCCGGTTGATATTGAGTGTACGGGTTGAATTGTTGGTAAGGATTATAAGGAGCTCCGTAAGGGTTGTAAAATTGCCGTTCTGGATTTTCTGTGACCTTCAAAGCATTCAAAATTCAGAAATTCCACACAGTAAAAAATAACTGTAAACATTTAATTAAAACTTTGACTAGGAAGAATTAATTAATGTTTTCTATTGTTTATTATTATTACAGACTCACAGTTTTCCCCAAGGACCCCGGGCAAGTTCCGAAGCCTATAACGGATATAATTAGAAGAGTAAAGCAACCCATTTTCTTGCAAAATCAAAATCACCCATCAATTGCGAAATCTTGCAGTGTAGTAATAGTTCCCATTTTTTAGGGAATTGTTCCAGATGTGCAAAATCCAAAGGTGTATATTTTCTGATTAAATATTAGCTTTCGACTCTGTGCAAATAGAAGATTTTGCATATGTGAAGAAATCATAATATTTGCAGTTGTACATTTTTTAACACTTGAATGTAGGTGAAAATAGACTGAAAGAAGGTGGAAAGTCAAAAGATGTAAAGCTTGTATTTTTTTTCGTTAAATAATAAATTCATCCTATAATATAAACACTTTTGAAATGATGAAAGTGAATAATATTAATTCTCAAAGGAATTCGCAGGGAGGGGAAAATGCCAACAGAACAGACACGTTCGTTGCTCCATTCGCTCGTTATCGTTATGCCTTTGTTTCACTCTTTCTCTCTCTTTTACTCCCTCTTTCTCTCTACCTTTCCTCTCTCTCTATCTCTCTTTCTCTATCCTTTCCTCTCTCTCTCTGTTTCTGTTTCTCTTCTTCTCTTTTTCTCGTCACTTCCTTTTCCTTTCTCTCTCTTTCTGTTTCTCTTCTCTCTCTCTCTGCGTCTCTTCCTTTCTCTCTCTCTGCGTCTCTTCCTCTTCCAGTCTCTCTCTCTCTATTTCATCAGATTTCCACACTCCTGTCTATTTTGTTTTGCTTTGTCTGTGTTCCTTTGTCTCCTTTTTTTCGATTCATTCTTTCCCTTTTCCTTCTCTCTCTCTCTCTTTCTCTCATCTCTATCTCTCTCTCTCTCACCTTTTGATATTTCTCTCCTTCTCTCCTTTCTATGGTATACTTATAATATGTTTCTCGATGTTTATTATTTCTTTATCTACCCATTGCCTCTCTCTTTCTTTCTCTCTCGCTGTGCCTTTCTGTATCTCTCTCTATTTTCTGGCTATTTCTCTCTCTTTTTTCTAGCTATTTCTCTCTCTTTTTCCTAGCTATATCTCTCTCGTTTTTCTGGCTATTTCTCTCTGTTTTCAGGCTACTTCTCACTCTTTTCTAGATATTTCTCTCTCTTTTTTCTGGCTATTTCTCTCTCTTTTTTTCTAGCTATTTCTCTCTTTTTTCTGGCTATTTCTCTATTTTTTCTGGCTATTTATCTATTTTTTCTGGCTCTTTCTCTCTTTTTTCTGGCTATTTCTCTCTGTTTTCTGGCTACTTCTCTCTTTTTTCTGGCTATGTCTATCTCTTTGAATCTCGCTCTCACCGCTATTTCTGCTTCCCTCGGTATCTGTATTTTTCTGAATCCCCTGCACCTCTCGATATTTTGTGACGGCGATTGTTCCTCTGTCTCTCCGCATTTCCTTCCCTCGTCTCTTTCTCCCTTCGACCTTGTCTCTCTCACTCTCGCTTTTTGCCTAAAACTAAGTAAGTATATGTATGTACATATGTATATAGGTAAGTCTCAACATCGCCCTTTCTCCCAAGCTCTCTGCCGCCCTGTCATTCCTCCAGGCCAGGAGGTACACCAACTGGTGTGTGTTTGAAAGCGGCATTTGAAATTCAGAACATCTTTCTCCATAATCCGGATCCAGAGCATTGCATAAAAACTTGAATATTTGCAATAATTTCCATTCTTCACTTTATATATTTTCTCCTCCATCCTCCCTCTCTCCCCTTTCCCTCTTTGCAATATTAAAACCTGGGGCTTTGTTGATGCTGTTGCCTCTATAATAGAAAACTTCCCTGGAATAAAATAGTACATAATATGGACATAATAACTCCCGCCTTCCCGTGTCTCCTCCTCATCCGCCCGAAAAACTTTACGCTCACTGCATGCTACACGGTAAATGCAAATTAGTTGAGCACATCTGCTCCGTCTCTCATGAAAGCCTTTCCTCTTTCTCTCTCTTTCTCTCTCTTTCTCTCTCTTTCTC
>JAQGBT010004358.1:0-16782 GCA_034698585.1 Disparrhopalites patrizii | reverse complement strand
AGAGTGAAAACAGAAATAGAAAAAAAAGAGAGAAAACAGAGTGAAAACAGAAATAGAGAAAAAAGAGAGAAAACAGAAAGAAAGATAATAAAAAGAGAAAAAAGAGAGAAAACAGAAAGAAAGATAATAAAAAGAGAAAAAAGAGAGAAAACAGAAAGAAAGATAATAAAAAGAGAGAAAACAGAAAGAAAGATAATAAAAAGAGAAAACAGAAAGAAAGATAATAAAAAGAGAAAAAAGAGAGAAAACAGAAAGAAAGATAAAGAAAAGATAAAAACAAAGTGGGAACGATGCTAAGACAGAGACGTCGAGAGATGTAAATGTACAAGAGAGACCACATACAGAGAGTGAAAGGCAAAGTATGAAAGATATTACGACTGATAAAAATTCGAAGTACGAATTACAGCAAAAGGGAAAAAATAAATGACAAATAAGATTAAACGAAAAATGAGAAAACAAGCCACGACAAAAATTAATGAGAAAAAAAGCCATGAGAAAAAATTAATTACAAATTAGATGAAACAAAAAATGAGAAAAAATTAAGTACAAATTTGAGTAAAAGAAAACGTATGAAACAAAAGAAAAACTAAAAAAAATAAGGGCTTAAAAAAATAAGAGAGTTTCAGAGTGTAAGACGGAGAGAAAACAACAGACATGGAGGTAGCCAGCGAGAGAGAAATGTAGAAAGATTGAATGAGGACGAAAATAGAAAATCAAAACAAAAGTGAGCTCAAAAATAAGGGAGCGAAAGTGTGCGAACCAGGTAAACAATGGGAGGAAGAAAT
The DNA here is from genome assembly GCA_034698585.1 of Disparrhopalites patrizii. Classification (NCBI taxonomy): domain Eukaryota; kingdom Metazoa; phylum Arthropoda; class Collembola; order Symphypleona; family Sminthuridae; genus Disparrhopalites; species Disparrhopalites patrizii. The sequence goes on along the minus strand of JAQGBT010004358.1, from coordinate 15,997 downwards.
ACGGAGAAAGTATCTACAAGAAAGTGAAAAGGAGTGGGATGAAGTGCGGAAAAGAGAGAAAAAGACAGAAGGATCAAGTCGAATTTGTTTCATTCTCCAGCCGTGATTGTCAATGTAGAGGAAGAACAAGTGATAGATGGGGGAGAGAAAGTGTGGAAGAGTCGTTAACAATGGCAAAAGTCTAAAATAACACGCTTTTAAGCTCTCACGGAGCTCTAAATACTTTCCCCCTAAATTTCCTCTACCACCTACGCTTTTAGTTCTGTTATATAAAAGCAACTTTTAGTTCCCTTGCATTTCCCACATACACCCACCTAATTCTTCTTTTATCCCCCTTTTACTTCCTCACTTTCTCCATTTCCCCATTTTTCCTACTTCTATACTCACCCTCTCATTCACTCACATTCCCCCTAATGGCCAGGGAGCGAGGGATGCCCCTGTACCTGGTGTTATTAAACTCCAATTAAAATTCCATTTTTTTGGAACAATCTGTGGGTTTTTTTATCCCTTCTAAAACCGTTTTATACTCCTATCAACCTCTTTGTTATCTTTTACTTCTTGCTCCGTCTCTTTCCTAAGATTTTTCTCTCCTCCCCTCCCCCTCCATTCTCCCCTTTTTTTTATTCCTTTCCCCCCAGTCCCATAAAATGGCTTATAAAAACTCCGCAATAATTCTTTCCACGGAATCCCGTCGGCTCTGTAGCTTTACATGTGTCTGTACAAGTGGTGGAGGAGATTCTGAAAAAGAGTAAAGTGAATGAGCATTCCTCCCTGTCACGGTTGTAGTAGGAGGTCCAAGTGGGACAAATAAAGGGGACATTAAACTGCAGAGCATTTCCTTGCACGTAAACGCAAAGGATGATTGCACCGATCGCAATAAAAGGATATTTTCTTGGCAGGATGAAAAGGGAAAGAAAAGGAGAGGGACAAAGGGACGGTGAGAGTGTGCAAGAGGGCGAAAGAGACACATCTACAAAGAGCAATGCACAGGAGTAAATGTGGATATGAGATCTGTGGAAAAAGAAAGAGCGCAAGGGAGAGAATAAGAAAGGAAAAAGGAGAGGAAGAGGCAGGATAATACATAGGATAGAATAAGACAGAGAGTGAAACCAATTTAGAGCAAAAAAGAATGATTATGGGTAAGGAAGAACACGAAAGACAAAAAAATAAAATAACACGTAAAAAACAGATACAAATAAAATAGCTGATACATGGAGAATTAGAAAGAGCCGGGGATAGGTGGTTATAGTAGAAAAAATGAAGGTGTGAAGGGCTACCAAGAGACAAAGAGAGAATTAGACACCGCAAGGCATGAAAATAAAAGCAGAGGGAGAAAAGAAATACAAGAGAAGCAAATAGGGAATGGAAGGGAGGAAATAAATAAATGCAAAAAAGGAGACAAATAGAGAATGAACGAGAGAAAATAAATAAATACAAAAAAGAGACAAATTTAGTGAATAAAACTGAATGAAAATTGAAACTGAAGAATAGAGGAACAGAGCTACAAAAATAAATGCGGAAACATAAAGCGGAAGGGAAATTAAAGACAGCGAAATTGAAGAAAGAAATGCAAAGAGAAATTAAGGAAAGAGAGAAACTGAAGAAAGAAATACAGAGTGAAATTAAGGAAAGAGAGAAATTAAGGAAAGAGAGAAATTGAAGACAGAAATACATACAGAACGAAATTAAGGAAAGAGAGAAATTGAAGACAGAAATACATACAGAAAGAAATTAAGGAAAGAGAGAAATTGAAGAAAGAAATACATACAGAAAGAAATTAAGGAAGGAGAGAAATTGAAGAAAGAAATACATAGAGAAATTAAATAACAACAGCAAAGAATGAATAGAATCCTGGCGGAAATTAAATAACAAAAGAAATAAAAGAAAACGAGAAATCCCGTGATAAATTAAATACAAAGAAAATTAAAGGAAAAGAGAAATTTGGAACGAAGTAGAGAGAGAGAGAATTTAAGCATGAGAGAAATAGACGGATCATGACGAAAAGCAGATCAAGAGAGATATAGGCCAAAAAAGACTAGAACTGAAACAAGATTAAAACTACGAGACCAGAGAATAAGAGAGAATGAGCGAGAATTAGAATAAAAGAGAATTAAAGACAGAAATAGAGAGATAAAAATAAAAGGAGCAGGAAGTACAGTAAAAGCAAAAAAAAATGTCGTGAGATTGAAGGAGAGATGATTTCTTTTTTGGTAAAAAGGTTGTTTCTCTAACCTCAAACATGTACATATACGCATGCATATATACATTATGTAAAGAAGCGAAGACACAGAAGTTGAAAAGGAGAGGCAGGAGTGGGGGAGAAAAAGAACCAAGTCACATTAACACAAGCCGGAGGGGGTTAAGAAAATAAGAGTTTTTATTAGCCACGACTTTCCCATCGTTCCTCCCTCTCGCTTACTTTCTCTATCTTGTAGACTTTCTCCCCATTTCCTTACTTTCTCCAGTATGTTCCCGGTCCCCTTTGCAAATTGCAAACGTTTCTTTGACAATGTGTACATTGCTTACTCACCTTTGTCACTCGTTGACTCTCTCTCTTGCTCTCTCTCTCCGTACTTTCTCTGTCCACATATCTCTCGCTTCTCCTCGCCATCTCTCTCCCTCTCGGTCTCTCTCCATCACTTCCTCCGTCTCCCCATTTGCGTCCTTCCCTCTAATATGTTTGCGTTTGAGTCGATGAAGGTTTTAGGTGAAATTAAAATTGTCCCTACTCTTCTCCCATTATAGTGACTCCTCCTGTCATTCCCTTTTCAAATATATGCCCAAGCTCTTGAAGGAAACATGGGCCTGTGGGGAAAGTTGGCTCTTTTCTCCGTTTCCTTCTGCATTCTGACTTCCCTTATTTTCTACTCCCTTCCTAGTGTTTTTGTAGGATCTTTCTTTTCTACCTTGTATAGTTTTGCTCTCTGTTGTGCATTTCTCCCGCTATATCCACCCAACCATCAAATACGTTGAATTTACTTTGGTCGCTTTCAATTTCTGTTCTTCGTTCAATTATTCTCTTTTGAATTCTCCCTTACTTTTTCTCTTACCCTTTTACTTCTCCCTTCTGTTCTTGGGCTGTCTTTGTATCTTTACTTTATTGTTTTTCTCTGGTTTCATTTTTGCTTCATTTCACTATTCCGCCTCACTTTGTCTGGATTCACCTTTTTTTAGAAATGTCTGATTTTGCTTTTTGTTTCCCCTCAGATTCTTTGTTTTCCTCCATTTTTATTTCATTTCAACCGCTTCCAACTTATTGTTTTATCTCCATTTCTATTGTTTGCTCGGTCCTCTCTGACTCTCTTGATTTCCGTTTTCCCTCACTTTCTTTTGCTTTATTTTTTTCTTCCCTTTTTTGCATTCTCTTTTTTCCATTTCATTTGATTTCTCTTCATTCTGCACGTTTTTTGTTTTCTCTTTTTTTTTATTCTTGTCTTCTCTTTCCATACTTATCCTTCCTTGAATATTTCCCACTTACTCTCTCTTGCTTTCTCTTTTTTTCTCCTTGTTCTTTTATTTCCATACTTACCCTTCCTTTAATATTTCTCCATACTGTCTCTTGCTTTTTATATTTTCCTCGCATTCTTTTGCATTCTCTTGTTCCATCATTTTCTCTTTTGTCCCCCTTTGTGCTTGATATCTCTTCTTTTTTTACTTTCTCTTCTTATTTACTTTCTCCTGGTTTCTCTTCTGTGTTCACTTTCTCTTTGTTTCTATTTTTAAAACTTTATTTTACTCTCCATTTTCTCTTGTTATCGATTTCCTTTTAAATTTTCCCTTGCTTCCTATTTTCGTCTCACTTTCTCCTCTTTGTCTTCCGCTCCCACTTTATTTTACACTTTCCCAGGTGTTTTCTCGTCTAAATTTGTCCTTTATTAAGCCGTTTATCAAAATTTCTGCTTTCCTTCTCTTCCTCTTGTAGCTTTTCCTTTTTACTTGTTTTCTGTTACGTACATATATTCTCCTCAAATTCTCTTTCTCTTCCACTTTCTCTTCATGTTTCTTTTCACCCCTTCTTTTCTTCTTAGCTGACATTATCTCCGGAGTTTACGTTTTCACCCCCAAGAATTCTCCGTGTCTCCTCGTTCCGTCTCTTTCCTCGACTCTCTTCACATTTTTCCCCTTGATTTTTTCGTGCCTTCATTCTAATGATTTACATTATGTCTCTTTCTTGTATCCTTGACTTTTATATCTCTACCCATTCCTCCCGATTTTCTATCTCACTTGCTCTTGCGTAATGATTTTTTTGTACCTCCTTTACCTTAACCGTCTTTCACTGTTGTTCTTATCCTTTCGTCCCCTACCTGCTCCTCTCCTGTAGTAAGGAACTTGAGATTGAAGACGTGGACTCGATACCATAACTAAGCACTTGGCCTACTAAGGAAGTACTCTTCTTTTTTTTCCCTCCTCCACCCTAGAAAAACTCTTTTGCCTCTTGTTCCTTTCCCTGTCAAAGTCACAGGACTGGAGGCAAGTGGAAGGAAAAAAGGTAGGCTTGGTATATATGTGTAGCCATGGAGTAAAGGAAGAAGGTAAGGAGAAAGCTGGGGACTAGAAAGACGACAGAGAGTTTTGAGGGAAGCACAAGATTCTACTAGTGAATACACAAGGCGTACTATCTCATCCCTGGCGTTATCAAGTCTCTTCTTGAGCTCCTCAACTATTCACCATTTGGGTGCGTGTCACTATATACGTACATATGTCCCTCCAAGTATAAGTATAGGTACCTTTTTATACATGAATATATGAAAGAAGGTGGAGAAAAGCAGGAAAAAATTAGGGGAGAAAGGGAAATCACGCCGGAGTGAAGAAACCTGTAGAAGCCTTCAGAATTTGGAGATGTGTATACATGCGTATATATTGTCATGTATTACAACTATGGGGGTAAATTACCACAAATAAGGTAATTTCAGATGAGAGTAAATATCAATAAGTCTTTATTAGACTGAGATTATACTAACTTACTTAGTAAGTTAGAATGAATCATATTCTTAGATAGAATAAAGTATGAAGCATCATTACATGATAGTACAATATTATTAAAATAGAATAGAAATAATAAAATAGATAGTGCGCGACGGAACGCGTCTATTCCATAACATAACAGTCGTTATATCATGTCAATATGGTCATTTATTTAGACGTACATATATATATAAGGATGGTGTGTACAAGCATAAAAGTCTCTCTCTCCCCTTTATTTAAAGACAGGTTGACGACCAAGACGACATTCCTTGTTTTTTTCTCATTTCGCCTTCTAACCATCCACGTTTCCGTTCCACTCACCCACTGCTCTCAAGGAAGAAAGTGGGAGAAGAGGCAAGCCGGAGAGGTACAAGGGACATACGGAGGGAAAGGGGAAAAATCTCCTGAGAAGACAAATCTGGACGAAAATTCGACGGAATCGTAACTACACCAAGGACAAAAAAAAGAAGATGTTGAGGAACTTGCCTTGCAGAAATTTATACTGCAGCTGCTGCAAAGGTAACCTATATATTCTTTTTACCTGACATTTTTTTTATTGCAGGCTAAAAACCAAAAGATGAAAGGGAGCGACAACAACCGGGAGGAGGAGGATGAGATGAAAAGAATAAATAAATAAAAACGTTCTATCAAAGAGAATTATGGCGGGAAAAGAGCGGGCGATAGGGGAAGGAGAGGAAAATGTGGAAGAAAGGGAAATAAAAAAAGAGAAATTACAAAGGATGGAGACAGTATAAGATCCTCTTTTTTCACTGGGGACGCTCCCTGTCTGTAAATGAGAGATTACGGTAAATGATCATGTGGCGACCACTCACCCACATGTGTGTTTGCCTATTAGAATATCTTATGTACATTTGATGAAAGAAATCGATATTTCATCTTACGAGGAGATGCTTGAGCTTCACTCATGGAGATTTTTTTTTCGCCCTATCTCTCTTCCTCTCTCTCTCCTTCATTTTTATCCACCAAAATAATACTCAATGCAAGTGCCGGGGAAAGTACTTGGATGGTTCTAAGACAGAAGACGAGGGGAAAGTTAGGAGAAATTGAGAGTCAACGGATTTCTCCCACTTTTTATTTTCCCCCTCTTTTACTCTCTCTGTCAATCTATCTCTTCTTCTCTTTCTCTCACTCTCTTTCTCTCACCCTTTCTCTCTCTTTTTCTGACACCCTGTTTCTCTCTCACCCCCTCTCTCTCTCGTTCTCTCTCTATCTGTCTCACTCTCTTTTTTACTCTCGTTGTCAATCTATCCCTCACTCGTCCTATTTTTCGTACCTATTTTCCTCTCCCCTTCTGTCACTTCTCTCTGTCACTGGCTTTTTCAGTCTCTCACTCTCTACCTCTTTTTCTCGTACTCTGTATATTAGTTTCACCCTTTCGTTTCCTCTCTGACTCACTCTCTCTGTCTTTCAAATTTATTCTCTCTCACGCGCTATTTCTCAATTTCTCTCTCAATCTCGCTTTTTCACCTTCAATGTCCTCTTTTCTCTTTTATCCTCCTCGTCTTTCCCTCTCATTTGCTCTCTATCTCGCTTTGGGTTCCTCAATGTCCTCTTTTCTCTTTCATTTTCCATGTCGTTCTCTTTCTATACATCTTCTGCTCTGGCACATTTTCTCCTTTTCTCGTTCATCCTCCTCGTCTCTCTCTCTCTCCAAATCTCGCATTTGTTCCCTTAATGTCCCTTTTCTCCTTCATTTTCCTCTTTTGTCTCTCTCAATTTCTCTCCAGCATGCTTTTTTCCTCATTTTCCATTTTTCTCTTTCATCCTCCTGGACTTCATCCTCCTGGACTGGCTCTCAATTTTTCTCTTAATCTCGAATTTTCTCAGTCATTGTCCCTTTTTTTCTTTCATCCTTCTGCTCTTTCTCTCTCAATTTTTCTCTCATCGTACCATTACCATTCTGTCATCCTTCTTTCGCTCTGACTTTCTTCGGTTGTTTTACTCTCTCTTTCTTTGGCTTTCTCATTGTCTTTGGGCTTGTCTCTCTTTATTCGCTCTCTTTCATCCAGTCTCTCTTCTTGGGCCTTTCTGTCTCTCCTCCTTCATTTCTCTCTCTCTGTCGTTTTCTCTGACATTAGTGTCGTAGAGGAAGGTACGAGGGCTCAAGTGAAAGTGGTTCGTCTCCTTATTTTTATGTCGACTTCCATCTGGTTTTTTTCCTCCCAATCTTTTCCTTGGGACTGCCTTGCACACCAAATACTTACTATATGGGAGGGGGAAGTGGTACTGTCAAGCTTTCGTAATCTCCGTTTGTTAGTGGTTGCGTCTCCCTCTCTCCCTCTCTCTCTCGCTAACTCCCTCTCTATGTACTTTCAATGTTCCCTGTGACAAACGGCCCTGTAAAAAAAGCATTAGAGGATCGTATGGTTTATCCGAGTTGATTTTCATGTGACGGTCCTGGCTGTTGCTTTTCCCTTTTGTGGACGAGCTCCAGGGCGATGAAAAAAGGCTTTCCCCACCCACACACGATCTCTTCCCTTTACTTTCTCTTTCTCTGCCTGGATATACTCGGCTCTGTGTTTTAAGGCAGTCTCACACGTTTCTTCTTTATCTCGTCCGTTCTTGTTTATCACACGAGTTATCTGAGGCCTTCCTCCGGGCTTTCCCATCCTTGCTCGTACTTCTCAGCTTTGTAGATGAGTGTCTCATTTTTCACCTGGGTGAACCACACTGATTCCTGAGGGTGTGGTGCAGCAAATGTCACCTGTTCTGGGACGATTTTTGTGTTTTCCTCTGATTTAGTCTCTTTAGAATAAGTAGTAATTCTTTAGAATAATTAGTAGCAGCGTGATACTTACTGTGCTTCATACAGATTTGTGGATCTTGTTCATCTCATTATTTAAAGAGGCAAAGAGTTAAAGCCTACTTGTTTCAGATTTTGTTGAATTATTAGTTTTTGCTTGCCTTGCTTTCACTTTCTGTCTGATACTTTCCCATTTTTGGACACTCGTTGGCACTATCTGCAGTTTTTACTCCGTTTAGTCCGCTTTGAATCTCACCTTCTGTGTATAACACAGCTTCAATCTCACTTCCTCCTTCTTTGTCCTTTGTTGGACTTAAATCTGACTTTCTTTTGCTTTTATTCAATTTACCTCTCACTTTCTTCCCATGAAATTCCATCTATACTTTTTTTTCATTTGCCACTTTCCTCTGTCCTTCAATTTTTTCCTCACTTTTCTTCATTTTATCTCGATTTAATTTCATTTCAATATTTCTCGTTTCATCTTTACATTTGTTTCTATCTTGCCCTTGTTTCGTTTCCCCCCAGCAGCATGTCTAATTGTTTCCACGTGATGTACTGGCTCCTTTCTGTCATATAAAAACTATAGTTCAAAAATGGAACAAGTCCAAAATGGATTTTTTCACCAATTGAAATTAGGCCATTTAAAATTATTTTGTTACCTTTTTGAGAAAGCGCAGTTTGAAGGAAATAGTTTTCAAATTTCTAAAATGTATTTTCTCCATTAGGATATATTATAAAGAAAATACTTTTTCATTCCCCCTGAAAACTTTTCCAAATGGACTTGTTCCATTTTGGAACTATAGCCTTCAATGTTGCCGACGTATCTATTTCTTCCCCGCCCCACTGATCTTGTTTTTACACTTTCCCCATCCCCCTTTTTCCCCCATGGAATTCCCTTTGCCTAAAACTTTCCATGTTCACCTTTCACAAGTGGTTTGGGAGCGTTCCCTTGGATATATTCGAGACTTGCTCAACCACGATAAAATCAAATGATTTCCACACGCACTCCTCTCTACTTTCTCATTCCTTGGGTGTCTCTATCTCCTTATCTGACCCTTTTGCAGCCCTTTTGCATGCCGACATAGGAGAAGGAGTCGTGGGGAGAAGGGGAAAGGTGCGTCGTAGAGCGACAGATATGTCCCACGAAAAGAGACACCGTGACAGACGGAGAGAAACACAGAAACCGAGAGACAGGTATAGAGCGAAAGCTGAATGGAAATAAAGAGGAAGACCGAGAAAGACAGAAAAGGCAGAAAAAAGAGAGACAGACCATAGATGAGGAGAAGGCTGAGTGGAAATAATAAAGGAAGAGAGAGAGAGAGAAAGCGATGGAGATATTGAAGTTTGAGTGAAAGTACAGAGAGAGACAGTGAGAGAAGACAGAGTGAAAATACAGAGTGAGAGACAGAAACAGAGAAGTCTCAGTTAAGCTACAGAATGGGTTGAGAGGCAATAGAGAAAGAGAAACAAGTACAGAGAAACTGCGGCATATAGAAATTGAGACAGTGAGAGCAAGAGACAGAGAAGACCGAGTGGCAATACAGCGTAGGTAGTAACATCACAAGGAGAGAGAAAGGTAGAAAGAGAAAAGAGTTTTAAACTGAGAGAAATAGGAAGAGACAGAGATAGTACAGAGAGAGACAGAGACAGAGATATAGAGAGAGAATGAAATTCAGAAATTCAGATACAAGAAAGAGAGAATAGGCAGAGAGAGATAAAAGAAAGAGAGAAGAGGCAGAGAGAGATAATAGAAAGAGAGAAGAGGCAGAGAGAGATAAAAGAAAGAGAGAAGAGGCAGAGAGATAAAAGGAAGGGAGAAGAGGCAGAGAGAGATAAAGAGAGAGAGGCAGAGAGAGATAAAAGAAAGGGAGAAGAGGCAGACAGAGATAAAGAGAGACAGGCAGAGAGAAGAGTGAGAAAGTCAAACAAAAAGGAGAAAATGACAGAGAGAAATTCGAATTCGAAGAGAAAAGCAGAGAGAAACTCAAAGAGAAAAGAGAGAAAGGCAGAGAGAAAACAGAGAAAGGCAGAGCGAACGGCAGAGAAAGGAGAGAAAAAGTCAAAGAAAAAAGAGAGAAAGGCACGAAGAAAGTGAAAGAGAAATGATAGAAAGGCAGAGCACGCGGCAGAGAAAAGAGAGAGAACGTCAAAGAGAAATGACAGTAAAGCAGAGAGAACGGCAGAGAAAAAAGAGAGAAGAGATAAAGTAAAAAAGAAGAGAGAGAAAGGCACAGACAAAAAGGCATAGGGAATATGGAGACACAAGAGATAATCAGACCAAGAGAAAAGAAGTTAAAAGAGTGAGGAGAAGATAGAGAGAAATGCAGGAATAAACTCGAGAAAGGCAGAGAGAAAGGAGCGATAGGGAAGGTGATAGACAGAGAGAGAGAGAGAGAAAGACACAAGTAGATAGAGAATCGGCTGAGGAAAAATACAGAATGGAAAGGGAGACAAAGTACAGAGAGAATGTGATAGAAGAGGACCTCAGCTCATAATCAGGGTTATAACTCAAAATTAAGTCACTTTTCACTCAATTACTTCAGCCCGGGCAACACGCAAGTCCTACATTACGTGCCTCTCTCACTTGGCTTCTCCTCCCTCTTGAGTGGAGGCATAAGGAAATTCCCATCATTTTGCATATCATTACCTTTGGCTTCCTGCATGCAACTTTCTCCCACTCCTAAATGAGAGGAAGGGCTTTTGTAACGTAAACGCGTATGACTGCATGTATACGTCCGTATACACAGTACGAATGTGAGTAAATGTGTGTCGGCTTGAGCGGTATGAATGGAAGCGTCACATACTTTGTCCGAAAAAAAAAAGAAGAGAAAATTTAACACCACTTGATCTTTAATGTTACCGTTGGTGAGGTTGGTTGGGATTAAAAAGCTATATGAAGTGTCATGTGAACTTTTCCGCTCTTCATCGTCCTCATGTGGGAAGCATCTATAAGAGGAAGAAATGTGCCGAACTTTCCCTCTATATTATCTTTTCCAGTGACATTTGGGGCAACTACGAGCTGGAAAAAAAAGAAAAAAAAATGGGGAAAGACTGAAAAATATTTTTTATTACCTCCTGCATATGTACGTAATGGGTACATGCATTGCATATGTATACCACCCGAAAATTTTTTTATCAACGAATATAATTTTGTTAAATGAAAGATATGAGAAAATGGGGCATGGTAGGATCATGTGCGACGTTCTCCTTAAAAAGAAAATGAATGTGTGAAGGGATTTTTTTTTCGGGGAAAGAAAATGTACGCACAGCATTTTTTTTAAAGGATGGAAGCATATTTTGGATCAATTTTTCTTTAAAAGTCTTCAATGCTATCTAATGGAATTTTTTCCTGAAGGGAGATTTTCCAAAAAAAAAATATATATCCCCAGGACATTTTCTTTCCCTTTCCACGTGCTTCCTTTGGTGTACAATGAGGCGTAAAAAATTTCCGGGTATATACATATGGAGAAACATGTGTGTAAATATATCCATAGATTCAATTAACTTCTAGCATTCCTTTTTCCCTCCCTTTTTCTGGGGAAGCTCGTCTCTTTTCCGGAAAGTAAAGTGAATATTTGGTGGAAGGAATTTGTATATTTTTTTCCAGAACGATAACTCATTTTTTTCGGTATCCAGGGGTAAACATATATTGACATTTTTTCTCCCCTAATATACCCGCGCATGGAATTTAATAAGTCTACATTACCTCTCGGCCTTGAAACATTTACTTTTTGTAACTGGAGAAGGGTTAAGATTAACCCCCGGAAATTGTTTTATTTATACCTTTATTTCATTGGAGATTATTAGACAAAGTGAAAAGCATAAAAAAGTATGTTCAGAAATACTTTGTGTTTTACCATTCTTAATTATTAAATTATTAATAAAGAAGTCACACTTTCAGAGGGATTTTTACCCAAAAATAAACCATAAATAGCACTCTCTAAGGACAAAAATAATTTGAATAATTGGAACAATTTCTGGAAAAATTTGATAAAAAGGGATTCCCAGGAAATGTTATAAAATAATTAAATTTTGCATAAGTAAAGACACTGCAATTCACTGATTTTGAGGCAAAATCGATTTCTCATTAACTGTATCACAACATATCCTACATTATAAGCATAATTTCTACGGCTTAATTAGGTGAGAAATAGCGTGTACCTTATATACATTTGTAAAGCATACAAACCATAATATTGCCCGAAAAAAAAAAGCATAATTTGGCTTGCCCAACAAATTATTTGCTCCCGAATTTCCCTCCTCCCTCTGATCATTTCAAATATTAAAATCTCAATTTTCAAAATATTTTCACCAAAAAAAAAAACGTCCAAGTCGTTACAATCAGAAATATCGAAAATCACTAAAGCTAGCCCCCCATCTGACCCTCCCGGAGTTTCTCCGTGCCTCAATTTCTAAGCTCCCCCCCCCCAGCTTTTAGCTTTGGCGTGAAGGAAAGAAGGAAAAAAAATACAATTTGTCATAAAAAAAAGTACAAGCTACCACCCAAAAAAATGGCTGCTTAAGCCCAAATATATGTCCCTCCCCCCTTCAAAAAGGATCCAAAGCCCGTCATAACTTGAAAAGGCCAAGTGTTTTCACCCACACCACAACCAAGCTCTGGGTCCTCCCCCTCCACCGCCACGACCACGGCCGCCATAATAATTACACAACTCTCGGCAAAAACTACATCAATCGTTCAACACTTGGCTCTTTTCTCCCCCTTCTCCATCACATCTCCAGCCACCATCACCAGCACTAACACCATCATCATCACCATCAGCCTCACACGACCGTCCGAGGATGAAAGGGTTGGAGCGTGTGTATGTGAGAGAGAGAGAGAAAGAGCGAAAAAAACGTAGTTATTTTCACCATGTGTATGTGTATGTGTCTATGAAACGTAAAAACCTCATCAAGGTCCAACTACATTACAATTACGTTGAAGGCACCAGGAACTTTACAAGCGCCAGCAGTGTTGCTCCTGTTGTTGTTGCTCACCTTTCGCCGCCCTTCCCCCGCATACACCAATCTCACCCGAAACGCCTTTCATCTCTTCATTCATTCCCATTGAAGAAAATCACAAGGAGAATTGGCTCACACACAGTCACACACACACACGCTTTTTTTTCTCCAGGGGAGCTTATCCACGTTGAAAGCATGGTGGGGAATGGGGAGGGGGAAACCCGTGGTGGATGTATTTTATTCTTGAAAGGGAAAAGAGAGAGAGAGAGAGATTGGAAAGGAAATTAGTGATAAAGAGCAAGGGAGAGACAAGAGACAATTCGTTCGCAAATTCGCATATGTGAAGTGTTTTACTTTCCTTCTTTTGCCTTTGCTCGGTCTGTCAATTTCCCTCTCTCTCTCTCTTCTTGTCTCTCTGTATATCTCTTCCTCTCTACCTTGTTTATCTCTTTATTTGTCTCTCATTCTCTGTCTATAATAGCCTTCTACCTCTCTCTCTGTCTCTCTACCTCTCTCTACCCATCTGTGTCTCTCTTCAACTCTCTCTCTCCCCTTTTCCCTGTGTCTCTCCCTCTTAATGTGTCTAGCTACTTCTCTATGCGTCTTTTCTCTCTCTATCTCTCAATCCCTCTCTCTGTGTCTCTCTCAATCCCTCTCTCTGTGTCCCTTTCTGTCTATCTCTCAATCCCTCTCTGTGTGTCTCTCTCTGTCTATCTCTCAATCCATCTCTGTGTGTCTCTCTCTGTCTATCTCTCAATCCCTCTCTCTGTGTCTCTCTCCATCTCTCACTTGTTACTCTTCCTCTCTCTTCCTCTCTCTGTGTTACTCTTGCTAGCTCTCTTCCTCTCTCTCTCTCTTTCTGTGTTACTCTGGCTATCTCTCGTCCTCTCTCTTCCTCTCTCTGTGTTACTCTTGCTATCTCTCTTCCTCTCTCTCTCTCTCTTTCTGTGTTACTCTTGCTATCTCTCTTCTCTGCATCTCTGTCTCTCTCTGCTATCTCCGGCTCGCGCTCTGTCTACCTCTCTCTCTCTATCTCTGCCATTCTCCCTAGCTATCTCTTTCGTTGTATCTCTCTCTGCTTCCCTCTCGCTCTCTCTCTGCTTCTCTCCTGGTCTATCTCGCTCCTTCTCGTTCTTCCTCTCTTCGCCTCTCTTTGTCTACCTCTCTCCCTCTGTCTCTATCTTCGCTCTCGCCTTTTCCTATTTGTCCCTCTATGTCTCCCTCTATGTCTCCCACCTCTCTCCTACTTTCTCTCTCTGTCTCTCTCTCTCTAATTTCTCCTGCCATGTCTCCCTCATTTGATGGGAAGGTAGGTAGGTTGGTGGGTTGGTTGGTTGCCTGGTTGCCTGGTCTCTTGCTTGACTGGCTCACTGACTTGACTCTCTGTCTCTCACTATCTCCTATCTCCTCTTTTACCCTACACATGGGTCTTTCAAGCTATTCCTACCACACTATGGGAGAGAGGGAACGTGTGGGGCCATCCGTATTATTATGGGAACGATAGAGAGAGAGAGAAAGATTGAGAGAAAGAGAGAGAGAGAGAGAGAGAGAGAGCCGTGGTGAGAGTTTCTCCTGCCAACTTTGTGTTGAACGGAGCAAGTGAGGACGTTGAGGGAGCTGAGCACGACCAGTTTAGAGATAGACAAGGACCAAGACACACGCTCGCTCTCCACACTCTCGCCCAGAAGTCAGCTGAGGCACAATGTGTTGAGCTGGTGCTCCGCTCTTTCTCTGAAGCAACAACCAACGACCACCGACCACTTCTATACAATAAGGCATTTTAACGTAAAAAAAAACAACTAAGTGCATGGGGAAAAAATCAGTTTTTTCACCTTCCCAAAAATCTCTCAATCATTCCTTTCTCCCATTTTTTTAATTGTTTTTGAATAGGGAGAAGGACAAGGAGGAAAAAGGAGGGAAATGTGAATAATAGGGGAATAATATAAGAATATAATAGTAGATATAATAGAAGAATATAATACATAATGTAGGAAATGGGAAATTTCTTCTTTCTTGACATTCGTGAAGAAACTTAATCATAATACTCCCGAGGACCAAAGAGGAAGAGGGTAAAAGTGGGACAATGGAAAAAAAGTTGCGGTAGGAGGAGGAAATCAGAATTGGAGAGAAAAAAGAACTTGTTACAAGAGAGATTACACGGAACTCGTTGAGAGAAAATAGTGTTGGAGGAAGACATAAAGAGTTGTTTAGGGACAGAACAAAAGTCATTGTGAAGGAATTGTGAAGGAGAAAAAATAAAGTAGATATAGAACGAGCCCAGAATTGTTGTGAATATTGTTGAAGTAGGTAAAAAACAAATTGTGGAGAGAAATGAGATTTTTCGGGTGGAAATTGTTGTGAAAGGTAAAGACAAAACCGTGAAAAAAATATGTGAAGAAAGTAAAAATATAAGCAGGAATTGTGGGACGAAGGGAAACAAATCGTGGAATTTAGAATATAAAATTTTTAAAAAGTGGGCAAAAAAGTCAAGAGGTAGAGGAAAAAGCTCATAAAGTGCACACATTTCTCTTCCTTACCTTATTTGTCTTTCGTCTCCAAAACTTCTATTATTATTTCGACTGTTACACACCAGGAAAAAAAAGTACACGGAATCTTCTCCCATTATAACTTTTATTAAGACTATTTCTTCCCTTCTTCACCCCCACCATTTTCACTGCTACAAGAACCTTCTCTTATTACCATTCTTTAAGGAAACAAAAAGCCCGTTTTCCAGAGTTTGTATAAAACAATCTTTTTTTTATAATTCCTTCTCCCACCCAACAATTTCCCCATTCTTTCCGCCAAGGATTTTTTTTATTCTTATCTCGAAATTAATATACTGTACCCACCACCCAGCAAAGTTTATATTTTTACGTAGCTATATAGAAATATTATTAAAAAAAAGAGGAAATAACCTGAGAAAAGCCCGGTATGAGGAAAGAGATGGGGCGGAAGGGGTGAAAAAAATTTAATTCCCCAAGTAATTTTTTTTCATCATCATTCCCACCGTCCTCATCACCCGGTGTATATGTGGGGCCGGGATAAAGAAGGGGGAAAGGCGAAAAAAAGGAGGGAGGGTATATTAGGTGCAGTTTCCTTTATGGGTTTTTTGTTTCAAAAGTCATTTCACACCTGAAGCGAGTGGAGAGGAGGGGAAGAGATAAGCGGGAAATAGAGATAGAAAGAGAGAGAAAGAGGAAATGCGAGAGAGATAGTGTGAGAAAAAGAAAGAGAGCGAGAGAGAACGAAAGAAAAGAGAGAGAAAGGCAGAGAAAGGGAGAGAAAGAGAGAGAAAGAGAGAGAAAGAGA
>JAQGBT010004357.1:0-16784 GCA_034698585.1 Disparrhopalites patrizii | reverse complement strand
GTCATAACCATGGTCATAAGGCTCTACAGGTCATAGCAAAGGAGAAAGAATGTGAAGTTATTGAAAATACTGACCTCGTACCTCCCACGTGACGTGACATTTGACTATATACAGTCAATTCTCTCTATAACGGTTTAGCAAAAAGTCGCCAGAAAAACCGTTATAACGAATAACCGGTACAAGAAAACCCGTTGAAAAACTGTTTTAATGGCGGGGGATTCGAAATTAGCGAAAAACCGGCATAGCGTGCGAGGGCGTGGCCTAAAAACCGTTATAGCAAAAAGGAATTTATGGCGTTGGATTGATAAATTTGAAAAAACCGGTATAGTGTGTGAGGGCGTGGCCTAAACGGCTATAACAAAAAGGAATTTATGGCGGGGATTCAGAAATTTGAAAAAAACCGGTATAGCATGTGTGTGCGTGGCCTAAGACCGTTATAGCAAAAGACATTTATTGGTCGGGGATTCAGATCCTCCCCGGTATAACGACAAAACTGCTATGAAATAACCGTTATAGAGGAACATTTTAGCATTGAAATGGACTCGGCCGGGTTTGTGAACACCGTAAGAGTGCGAAAACCGTTCTAGGAGGTCCGTTATAGAGAAAATGGACTTTATATACATAAAACATTGGAGATTAATATAATATATCGTCGTTTATAAATGTCAAAACGGACCAAGTCGTATGTAATCCTTATGTACGATAGTCAGTTTTGACACTTAAGCGACGATATATGTACATACATACACATAAGAAAAAATATTACTTGGCAAATTTCTCCGACATTCCTGCCACGGATCGTTGAGCTTTCCAGTCGGATTTACCTTGTTCATGAGATTTTGAAAAACTTCCTGAGTGCTCTTCATTTGCGACTGGTAAATAGCAGCCAAGATGATAGTAATGAGGCCGAAAATCTGTAAAGTGATGGATTTCGTTGTTACAATTTACAAAATTTGTGCGTTTTATAAAATGTACTATTACTAATACAAAGAAAAGCAAGCCTTCATAAAGTTGACCGCACACGGGAAATTAGCGTTTTGTAGCTACATAATTGGAATAATATTCAAAATTCAAAACGCTGGCTTAATGTGCAACCCAGCATCACACTGCAGTTGTGCTACATGTTAAAAAGTCCTTGTTATCAGACGAAATAATACGTATAGTACAATTAAAAGTATCCCATCATCCCATGAAACTGTTACATGTGCTTCTGCAAAGTACCGTACGCAAATGACCATGGCTCATTACCGCTGTTATAACCCAGAGGACTCTGACGAGGCATATAACCCATGTTGGATATTTTGGCGGGGCAGACATTACAGGCCAAAACTAGAAAAGTGACACCGCTTCCGTATAGATAACTAGCTGGGATATAATGTATAATTGAAGGTTGTATCGTGTCCTGTGTTCTGGCGTAAGTTGTAGCTACTTATCTCGTTCATCCAATCAAAATCACAGCGCAACATCTATGCGCATTTATATACAGTGAATTCTCTCTATACCGGACCTCCTTCTAACAGTTTTCGCACTATAACGGTGTTCGCAAACCCAGCCGATGCTAAAATCTTCCTCTATAACGGCTATTTTATAACGGTTTTTTCGTTATACCGGGGAAGATCTGAATCCCCGACCAATAAATGTCTTTTGCTATAACGGTTTTAGGCCACGCCCACACATGCTGTACCGGTCTTTTCAAATTTATCAATCCCCCGCCATGAATTCCTTTTTGCTCTAACGGTTTTTAGACCACGCCCTCACACGCTATGCCGGTTTTTCGCTAATTTCAAATCCCCCGCCATTAAAACCGTTTTTTAACGGGTTTTCTTGTGCCGGTTATTCGTTATAACGGTTTTTCTGGCGGCCATTTGCTAAACCGTTATAGAGAGAATTGACTGTATATGTATTATGTATGCATTATGTCTAGGGTTTAATTTACACAGCTTTAAACGGCGGAGTATAAAAAGTGGCACCACAAAACACAAGGAAACGAGTCAAATGAAACTTGAAGAGGCGAAGCGACAGGAAAGTATTTTTTGTTTTGCATTTTGCATAGCTTTCAGTGATTCAGTTTCAGTCGATTCAGTCAATATCTCATTAATCTCATACGTAACGTGATTACGCGATACGGCATACGGCTACAGGCTACGGACGGCGCATTAGCAAATCACTTAATGTTGATTTGATAGTTAATAGTTAATATAATATTAATGTTATTAGTTATTATAATAAATTAATAATTATTTTTAAGAGCTTTTATTTATTTATTTTTAATAAGTTATTTTTTATTATGATTTTAATGACCGTTGCAATCGACGTGATAGTTTAGTTTAAGTCAAGTTGTGTGTAATAAGTAATAATACATAATAATATGTACATGAAAGTATGAATGTATAGGTGTAGGGTGTAGGTAGTAGGTATAGTATCACACGTGGCGTGTGGCGTTAGTCGTTAATCTAAAAATTCTAAACTAAGGCAGCACCAATAGTTTTTCTATTATCGTCTTTCTAGAAAATAATTCAGAAAATCCAACGCAGCCTATAACAACTTTTTCTCTGTAACAACTTTATTTTTCAGCCCTGTAGTCTACATATTAAATGTTCCATATAACAACTTTTCTATAGAACAACCATTTTTGCCCTTCCCTTCAGGGTTGTTATAGCGAGAGTCCACTGTATTACTAATATTTTCTGATAGCCTACATAGGTAACCCAAGGCCAACTTGTAAGTATTGTAACTGTTGTAACGTAAATAGTCCCAGTAATTAATTACTGGAAGAGGACAAGCTCCCAAGTCCTATAATATAATTAGGGCCTTTGGCTCATAACCCAACATCATGTAGGAGTACTAAGAGCCTGCAAAAAGTATTTCCTACAGTACATACATACGTATTTTATGTGTATGTTTTATAATCACAATATCACGAACGTGAATATAAAATCATGGTGTCAAAATCGTGATTTTTTAACGGGAATAACAAAAAATGTTCCCCTCAAAAATTGTATCTAAATTGTCAACAGAAATTGTTGTTTTATACATATAACGGCTTTTCGCTATACCGGAGAAAATTTTTTGATTGTGACAAAGAAAATTGAAACGTCTCGTGCCTGAGAATTCGGAGTCAATGCCATTCTCCTCTCTTGTTGTAGCCGATGTAGTCATCTCTTACGAATCATCAATGTTGAATGTATGCTTTCCGCCGATTTGTCTTGTGCTTAATTATTGGCCATGGATCACTTCATCACTTGGGCAACTCAAGGTGGGCGTCCGTCAACAACTTAAGATCAACCTGATTTAATTAATACGAGAAAGGCTGTAGGAAAAGTTAAGCACGACGTGAGAAAATGGGACACAAACCAAACAAACCAAAGGCTGACAAAGAACATGGCAAACACGAGGATGCACATGATAAACCTGAGAAGCAAACTGGAGACAATCCTTTAGCTACGGTTTCGCTCATACTAAAAATATTGTGGATTATAGAACATAAAATATGGAGCTTATGTGTACGAAGGGCAGAAAAAATAATCTTGCTATAGAGAAATGTTGTTATAAAGTGACGTGCTCTATATTTAGAGACTCCACTGTAATGTGCAAATGGAGGAATAACAATTGGTTGTGACTACGTGCGCTTGCATTAAGTCTTTATTTACGAAAGCGACAAATTTAAATTACAAAATGAATGTATGTACATACAATGAATTACGGGCGAAGATTGTCAATAAAAAACCCAGAAGAGACACAAATAATACTTTCTACGTTTCTACTATGCACAAACATTCCCTATAAGCCTGGCCATTTTGATGTAAAAATTCAATTGGCAAACAGCAAGTAGAAATACAAATTTTAATATATATACATATATATTATACATATTATTGAAGTATCTTCCTTCATTTGACCACATTCTCCCCCACCCACACAATCAGGGCAAAGCCCAAAAGTGGGCCAAAAACCATTAGTATGATGTTCCAGATCCGAGGATCCAACAAGCTCAAAGGAACCGGCCCTCGGGCCGAAATAGCGTGTTGCAAACGCATCCCATCAGATCGTAGTTCCTGCCATTTTGCCCACAGAAAATGAAAGCCCGAGGAGGACAATACCCTGATGCGGCCGGGAACCCACGAATTGAGTAAATGCTTGCTCGAAGTAACCTGCAGCAGATAATTCGTTTCCAGGGCCAAAAACGGATCCTGCGTCCGCAAATTATCGGCAAACTTCAAATAATGTTCTAGCTTATTCTTTGCTATCTGCCCTTGGATTAAATGTTTGTGGTACGGATGCATGAGTTCCGTGGTGACAAACGCGTATTTAAAATCCAGATGGTGCATTCGCCATACCTTAGTTAAATTGGATGCGGCGACGCTGTAAGAATTTTTATTCAGGGCTTCCAGAACCCTCATGATGCTGAGCCAATGAAGTTGGTCTTGATCCGGCCGTTGGAAAAAGTAAAAATGATTAATAATATGATAGAGGAGACGCTCCTCCTGTAAGACCGAACGGATTAACGTGCAGTGGTCCGGGGCTAGAAATTTTGAATATTCAATAGTACAGATGTCATATGACTTGGCTCTCCCTACATCGTCCATACTTTGCCCTGAAATTCTCAAAATGGAATCTAACTTGGAATCCTCTTCCAAAATGTAGATTGTGAAATTTTCCAATTCTGACAAGCTCCGCAAAGATGTTTGTAGCTGATACTCTGTGGAAAAATCGGATTTAAGGCAGCCTTTGTAGGCATTGACGAAGATTATTGTTAAGAAGAGCCAAAGTGCCAAAACAACTTTTTGGAATGACCCCGAAATTCGGGCATCGTCCACCTGCTGCTCCAGGAGGTAGAAGAAGAACGTGTAGAATCGGGACAACCAATTGCGAATTAATGCCCTGAAAACATTTGTGAAGCCCCTCTCCTCACTCGGACAGCTTAGGATAAATGTGGATAGGGCGCAGATCAGTCCAATTATAATCCAGGTCAATGGCTTCAAAGGAGCCAAGAAGAGTCCAACATGTTCTTCCGCCTTCCTATCTTTGAGCCCGTATGGAGTAATAAATTTGAAAGGAAATGATTTCTCGAACGGGAAAATTTCTCCGCGGGAATCAAAGCTATTTGGCTGCCTAACCACATGTGGTATCCCCAACGTCTTGGATATTATGATTTTATCCACGCTGACCCCCGTGTAATTGAGATCTTCGAAAAGGAATTTAGCCACGGATTTCAGGATTTTATTGGGAGAGTTTTGGGTCCAACGTTTCCGAGTTTTCGACTTCATTTTGGTGTTGCTTCGCCGAAAACTGTAGGCGGATTTCATGCTGGGACCGTCGCAAAAATACCATACAACTGTCTTTCCCCCGTTGGTTACCTCCAGGAATTTTGCCTGTGCCGATGCAAATACCGATGTGGGTGCTACTGCGAATGTTGATGAGGTTTTGGATGTAGCGACGGCCGATGTGAACATTGATGTGGGCGACGTATCAATTGACTTGAAGGCCGATGCGAATATTGAATTATATGGAGTTGGTGCCGATGTCGTAAGTACCGATGTGGTTACCGATGCAATTGTTGGTGCGAATACCGATTTGGTTGACGATGCAGCATTACCATACAAATGTTTCCATGGAAAAACCATAGCATGGCTCATACCAGGATTCAGGGAAATGAGCTCATATTTTCTAGAAGAGTCCGGGTAACAAATCCAGCAGAGTAGCCATCCTTCATCTCCGACTCTCGCTCTTACGCCGAACTCCTGCACCAACCCGAAAACAAGAGGAACCGTTTTCCATGCATAGCGCAAGTCCGCCACGTGCTTAAACACGGAGAATAACCTTGTTTTTGCTTCCGCTAAATTGTTTCCGGGAGGAAATGGTGAAATAATCGAGAGCGCAAAGGCATTTTGGACGTCCAGGTAGAATGGTAAGTCCTTCCATGAATATATCAGCATCGCTGTTTTTAATGCCCGCTGGATCTCCTGGGGATCGTCCGCAATGGCGAGCATGAAGGTACATGCAGTGTGACGTGCCTTCAGGAAATGTTGTAATGTCTTTGGTCTCTTTCTAATCCTACCAGCGCCCGGGGCGCTGTAAGGCCATGCAATGGGTAGGTCGACGAGGTCATACTTTATATGCAAGGATGCCGCCGACGTAGTGCTGGTCACGACAAATAACATGCAATGCTGAACCTCCTTACCGACGTTGGGGCTAATGTCAATGATGTCGAAGGGGCTTGGACGTATCTGGCATCGGCAAGGGTTGGTAACGATTGTAATTACAAGGAGATGAAAAATAGCTTGCATTTTTTCCTTACTCAAACCAAAACGTATTGGAAACATATTCAGAAATAAGTTAGCTTATATTGCCAGTATAGTTCCTCCTGAATTCAATCTTGTATTCAATTCTCTCTATAACAGTTTAGCAAAAAGCAGCCAGACAAACCGTTATAACGATTAACCGATATTATAACGAAAGCCATTAAAAACAGTTTTAATGGCGGGGGATTCAAAATTATGGAAAAACCGGTATAGCGTGAGAGGACGTAGCCTAAAACCGTTATAGCAAAAAGTGTATGGTGTGGGATTGATGAATTTGAAAAAAAACGGTAATGCGTGTGAGGAAGTGGCCTAAACCAGTTATAATAGCAAAAGAGAATCTATGGCGGGGATTCAGAAATTTGAAAAATTTGAAAACCGGTATACCATGCGTGAGCGTGTCCTAAAACCGTTATAGCAAAAGACATTTATTGGTCGGGGATTCAGAGCTTCCCCGAATATAACGAAAAAACCTTTATAAAATAAATGTTATAGAGGAAGATTTTAGCATTGAAATAGTCTCGGACGGGTTTGTGAGCACCGTTGTAGTGCGTAAACCTTTTTAAGGAGGTCCGGTTATAGAGAGAATTGACTGTATTAAGAAAAGCAAAACTGGATCCTGGTGTTCATGTCACCAATTTTATTTGAAATACAAGTTTTTACAATGCATAGAAATCGCGAGGAATATTTCTTTGTAGAAGCTGACACGTACATACATGTATTGCAAGAAGAGTTTTGTCTGGATCAGTTGCCACTTGCCGCACCCAAACTTGCGTTGGGTGAAACTTGAGTTTCCCAACCATTTAATCCATAATCAAAGCTTAATGCACAATCCAAAATAGCATGTATGCCTACATTCCGAATAGCATATGATTATACATATTCTGCGATTGAAAAGCGTATGGAAATCCTCGAGAGCATCTGAGGCGTGACCACGGACAAAATCAATTTATTTACTCTTGGATGGTACATAATAGAGGGGGCTCGTAATGGATAAATCGATAAACACTGCTCCTCTGCTTGCGTCAGAATATTGGGAAAACTATTTTACATAAGTACATGTGTGTAATAAATTATGCATACTGCGAGTTTACTTGACCGCCATATTACTATGTTTTATTTGTGAAAGAGAAACAAATCATTGGTAGTGCTTTTAACAAAAACCGATTTTCGTTTCCATGCTTTTTTAAAATTATGTATGTACAGTGGACTCCCTATATAACAACTTTTTCTCTATAACAACTCTATTTTTCAGTCCTTCGTTTATGTGGTATACATATTAAATGTTCCATATAACAACTTTTCTATGTAACAACCAATTTTGCCCTTTCCTTCAGGGTTGTTATAGCGAGAGTCCACTGTATGTAGAAAAGTTGTTATAAAGAGACTTAAATAGAAGCTTCACTGTATTACTTGTAGGCAGGAAGGATTAAGCATACAAATGTGTTTAGACACATACAGGCAGTTAACAGTTAAGTACTTATGTACAAGTACTTTAATACAAGTAATTTAAGCAAGGCAAAGTTTTGATTATTATGTGCTCTGCTATTTAATGGAGGGACACGTGTGTGATTGGGAAATGAACATTTCTAATGCATATCGTATGTGTATACACAAATCAATTTCATGGCGTCAGATGACCGTAACAAGGAACTAAAAAAGTTCATTAAAATCCTGTGTGTGCATACGTTCGCTAAGTCACTATGGAAACTCTTGGAAGGAAAGACCATCGAAAAGGTACCTCCACCGACTTTTGATGGTATTTCCATTAGTGGTCAGTTATGTACTGGACAGAGCTTGTCAAGTCCCGGACGTTCCTGCGAAATTGTTTACCTTCCTCAATATTATGTAAATTAAACAGTGCAAGCGGCACTATAAATTGATGGGCATTTGTGAGAACCACTTTTCTTATGTGGGCTTAATTAAATTGCCAATCGTCTTTTATCGACGTAGCGACAGAATTTTTTCGTTTCGTATATATTTAGTGGAATGATTCCAAACAATATTATTCAAGCATATTATTATTATTATAAAAGAATTTTTATGTTTTAAAGCGGGAAATATAAATGGCTTGGAAATCACACTAAACCACTATAATATAATAGAATAGGTTCTACTATTTTATTTCAATTGTTTTATGGTTTTGAAATAATTGACTTCGGCTCGGGTCTTCAGAAAATCAGAAAGTTTAAATACTAACAGTTTAAAGTTAAATATTTTTTATGGATGGATTTTCTGCGAATTAATTTTGCTTACTACACCACACACTACACTATACACACTATACGGCAGATGTAATGTCTGTATCTCTGTATAGATACGGAGACAGGGTGAAGGAAAAAGGAAAGCATTAATTAAAGTGCGGAGTTGCGGGTTGCGGAGTAATACATAAGATGCGCAATTAGTCACAAAAGTTAAATAAAAGTTAGTTCCTTTAGATTTATTCAAAACATGTTACAAAACTCGAAACTGCCGCTTCCAGAGGTTTGGTTTAGTTGTTCTGTATTATATGCATATGTATAATATAGGCATGTTAATATGTACGATATACATAATATACATTATGCATATCCGAACTTCATGCGCGCGCAGCGTGGGTTTTTTATAAAAATTTAATAATAAAACAGCATCTGCCAATCTGCATTACTCACGCAGTGCATGAGTAATAAAAATCTTCATCTTCAGTGTTCCTTCTTTCTTATAGGCCCTTGAGGATCGTTACTGCAGAGTCTCTGTATAATGACATTCAAGGGAAGGACGAATAATGTTGTTATAGACAAATGCTGTTCAGAACATAAATCATTTTGGGGCAAAAACATCCTAAAGTAGAAAACCATTTTCAATAAGTATATAAATATTTGTACGTGTTTTAATACAAATTACAGTCGACTCTCCCTATAACGGCCCTCCGTATAACAGTTCTCACTCTTTAACAGCAGCAAAAAATGCTCCCCTCAAAAACTTTCTCCAATTGTTAATTCAGAAACGCCTATTTTCTATAACGATTCTTCTCTAGAACGGGCATTTGCTGTTTTATAGGGTGCTGTTACACAGAGAGAGTCGACTGTACAGATTTCTGTTTAATAATGTCTCCAGCGCGTTATTTGGTTTAACCATTTTGCCCGCTCAAAAAATGAATGTTGTTATAGGGAACTTCTGTCTAACACGCGTATTTTATTGTGAAGGGCGGGGGAAAATACATAATATACATACCTAGTTACAGAAATATTTTTATTAATACAGTCGACTCTCTCTATAACAGTCCCCTGTATAGCAGTACTCTCGCTATAACAGCAGCAAAAAATGCTCCCCTCAAAAACTTTCTCCGTTTGTTAACTTGGAAATGTCTGTTCTAAATAACAGTTTTTCGCTATAACAAGCGAGATTTGATGCTTCATAGGGTGCTGTCATAGCGAGAGTCGACTGTGTACATAGAACAAGTTCATAATTTGTAAATGACGACATTGTTCTCTTAGCGTGTGCTGATTTGCTGAATTTAAATTTTAAAACTCATAAACTAATTTATAGGAGGTGCATTACATAACATGTACACATATTGATAGTATTGATACATACCTATAACAATGACGAAAGGCTACAAACAATTGACAACCTTTCCCAGAAAGAGGAGAATCCCTTGGTACAAAAGCCTGAACTTATGGCTGGCCTTTATCCTCATGTTTCCAGCCATGTGCTTCTTCTACTTGGAAATCAACCACGACACCTCCCTGGCATGGCCAGAGGCCTCCTACGGTCAAAATAAGCCCCGGATTTACCAGGATCTGAGTCAAATCACGGCCCGCAGATACCGGGGATACCCGGTTGCCAAAGGCTCCAAAGAAGCGGAGAGATTACTACGTGAAAGTATTTTTTTCACGGAATCCGCTTCCACCTTAAAGTACGATGATCCAATTATTGTAAAATACATCCAGACGAATCACTTGTTTCCTCCGAATCCTGTAACTCCGCCCATTTTTCGACAACCCAGAGGAATGCGCAGAATGCGCTTGCGCAACCTAACCATCATGGAAACAACTGCTTCTCCGTTAAAGGAGACTGCACATGGAGCCGCGTTGTTGGCACTTCTTGGAAACGCGGTCAGTTAGTATTTTTTACTGATATAACATTTGCATTTGCGCATGCGTTTAAAATTTTTTGGGCTGATTTTGTCTGGATTTTGCTATCATAAAGAAAGAGGGAATTTTCGTGGAAGCCGGCGCCCAGGACGGAATACTTGGATCCACGACTTTGGTCCTGGAAAAAAAATTTGGATGGACGGGAATTCTCATTGAGTCCAATCCCACGACCTTCGGCCAGCTCCAGAACATGAGCAGAAATGTGTGGCTAAGCGACGTCTGCCTGTCAGAGAAGGCAGAAATGGTGAAATCAATGCCCAGAAAAAAACGCCGGCAGATTCCCGGTTATCCCCACTTGAAGTTGGGGGTGGATCCCTGTTCAAAAGGGTACAACTCCGCGAAGGGACCAGGTGCCCCAGGGGATGTGAAAATCCTCCCTTGCTTCCCTCTTGGCTCCATCCTTGCGGCCTGGAATCGCACCCAGAAAGTGGATTACCTCCGCTTGGATTTGGACGTAGCGGAATTGGAGGTGGTTCGAGCGTATCCCTGGAGTACTTACGGGGTCCGTGTCCTTTCCATTGGGGTGGACTCCAACCCCTGCGAGTTGGATCAGGACCAGAAATTGAGGGCCTTCTTACGAGAAAAGGGATACCATCTGGTGGAGATTGTGGCGGGGGAAGGGAATAATGACTATATATTTGTTCAGTCGAGTGTGTTGGTGGTGACTCCAAGAGCTTAATAATGTAAATTTTCCCTCTAAAAATTATTTTTACCCTTCTTTACATACCTATATAAAATAAAGTATTTCAGTGCAATTATTAATTATTATTGCACTATATGTATACATATTTATATATACATATTTATATATACATATTTATTATTGAATATACATATTTATATATACATATTTATTATTGAATATACATATTTATATATACATATTTATTATAGTTATATTAAATTTATATGTACATACTATGTTACTCTCCTTATTGTGTACGATTTCCCCACGTTACAATTTTTTCTCTTCCCTTCAGCACGTTTACTATATATTATAGGAAAGCACTATAAATATACCAATATACATAGAAGTATGTATATTTGTAATGGTTTGAGGACTTACATCTACGTTTCAATGACCGAATCGGATCAAAATTTGCAATTCGGTCCGATTCAAGCCCATGGATTGAGTCAAATCATGATTCAAACGATCCAAAAAATATATTATTGTTTATTGTTATACCATTTTTTCACTTTTTGAAAGTTTTCCGCATATACAGTGGACTCTCGCTATAACAACCCTAAAGGGAAGGACAAAAATGGTTGTTATATGAAAAAGTTGTTATATGGAACATTTATTATGTACAATACATATACGAAGGGCTGAAAAATAAAATTGTAATAGAGAAAAAGTTGTTATAAGGAGAATTGTTATAGAGAGAGTGCACTGTATGCATAAGGAAGTCTAGTATGTAGTTTGACACTTCAAGTAAATGCAAGTATGTAACCTTGATAGAAATATTTACCGTTTTTTTGCTGTGGTATTTTGATGGTTATTGCTCTGCTTTGGAAGAGAGATTTAATAATGGATCGAATGAATTGAATTTCAGTTAAATATGATCCGGTTTACGTCCTAGATCAAATTATTCGATTCACGGTTTCAAATCGAATCAAATCATGTATTTGAATTAAATCGAATCGAATTGAATCAAAGATCCTTTTTAGAATCGAATCGCTGCCATATCTCGGAATGATGAGCCTGGCTTTATTTATTAATATAAATTACATGCCTTTTCTACAAAATAAAATAAATTCACATAAGTGTAAAATACTTTTCTCGGAAGAATATTTGAAGTGGTGTCTCTCTGCAACAGCACTGAAAGAAAGACCATACAAGATAAAAAAAAGTTGTTATGGAAAAAAGGCATTATAACGAGACCCGCAGTCACAGTCAACATACGTACATAAAATCCTTGCTTTTTAGGTAATTAAATTCCTGTTGGTTCCTCACATTGCCATCGACAACAAAAACTTGGGCTGGCAGTGATAATTTGAGGAAGTTTTCCCAAACAATCATCCACGCGCCGTATGTTTCTTTTTTTCTCGGACTTCAAGGTGTGGTACGTCTATCCATATAAGGCATACACAAATCCCGTGTATACATATACCAATACATACTATACCTGTATTATGTATAAATTTGTAAATGTAGCTAAAGTTGATGGATGCAGTCTTCCCCTGAATATATTACCTCTACAGCCACATATTCGGGGCTTCTTAATGGGGTCCCTCCGCGCTGCTTACACACCGCAACAATTGATAAGCATGTACTGATTCTAAAGCCACTCAGACCATAACAATTTTTTCCAATTTTTCCGCTGAAACAGCTACTGAGTTTGTATTGTCTTTCTTAACCGTGCAAGCTAAATAATTCTAGATTAATCCATATATTGCATAACAAATAAGCAAGCATTTCCAAAAAATCTCGAAAAAACAAAAAATTTCGAAACTTTTCGCCAAGCATAAGTATACACTTACAGGCCTCTAAAGGCTTAATAGGGAGTAGTATGGGGGGCGCTAAAGAAAAAATTTCCTTCCTGATCCTCCTTCTCGCTGATTGGATTCAAATCTCAGCTTCCCTTTTGACCTTCATTGAATCCAGTGACTGCTTCCTCTACGTGACCTACCCGGAGGACTGGGCGCCCTGGAGACGGAGGACGGAGGGCGGAGATCCCTTGACGTACACCAAATTCTTCGAGTACTTGCCCTTCATAGAAAGTGACCTCCAGATGCCCGTGTATCTCCATCAGCAAAGTCACTGCACGCACTTGAAGAACAAGGAGCGCGTGGCTTTGTTCAATAGTCTGATATTCAATGATAAAGAGGGCGTCTGCCTCATCTTCCTCGTCTTTCAACGGCGAGTAGATCAGATTAAGAGCATTCTGGAGACGTACAAGGACTTCTCGTCCCACAAGGCCTGGTTCATCATCATGTCCAACGTTCAATTCCCCAGTCAGAGGTCCTTTTCACGGAACAAGTGGAAGTTTAATGACCAGAACTCGAATATTTTTAAGGCTCTTCAGAATTACAAACCCGTGATTTTATTTGCTTCCGGAATTCCGTCAAGTAGAGGTCCTCCAGCTTTTTGGAAGAATGGAATGGAAACGTTACCGGATTCCCCAGAAGGCTACAGACATACAGTGTCTGCAGACGATAAAAGTCCGAACATACATTTAGAACATGGAAATGCACGGAATTATGCAGAAGATGGGCAGCTATCAAGGGAAGATGAAAAATCGCCAATATCTCCAGAAAATAGTTCACTGATGCCTCCAGAAGACGGGAATGATTCAGAAAATGAAAACAGACAAATGCCTCCAGAAGACCGGAACGATTCAGAAAATGAAAACGGACGAATGCCTCCAGAAGATGGAATTCCGCGCGGTTTTCAAGAAAATAAAAGACACCCATTCTTCCCAGAAGATGGACGCTCAGAAAATGTCCATGGAGATGATAGATTTCCGGATTTCTCTATCAAATTACAAACTGATGACCCGGTGTACCCGGAAAACATTGAATTCTCCCTGCTATGTTATTTCTGCCGGTTTTTCCGGAAGCTACAAAAAATTCCCATGGAAAATTTCACCTTCGCTTTTGTGGAGACAATGCATGTCAAAATGAATGCTAAAAACG
Organism: Disparrhopalites patrizii; assembly: GCA_034698585.1. Lineage (NCBI taxonomy): Eukaryota > Metazoa > Arthropoda > Collembola > Symphypleona > Sminthuridae > Disparrhopalites > Disparrhopalites patrizii. The sequence goes on along the minus strand of JAQGBT010004357.1, from coordinate 2,713 downwards.
GTCACCATGCCCCCGCCGTGGTGGATACTTCCTACAAAATTTCTAGCATGGAGCGAATAATGGAATGTGAATCAAAAAAGTATTTCTCGATGGAGAACCAATCGATTACCTGCGATTGGAACGAGATTTTCCTCGGGATTTTGGCGGAAGAGCACAATTTCACCGTGGAACCGGGAACCATCGTGGCTTCGGATGCGACAAAAGTCCTCCGAATTTGTATCACTATGTGCTACACTTCCGACGAGTTCTTCGATTCTTGGGAATCCGTGCAAATTTTTATCATTTCCAACGAGAAAACCAGCTTCGTCTACTGCGAGCGGACGGAATCGTTGGCGAAGCCAGGATGGACATTTCTCACTCACAGCTTCGATGTGTACGTTTGGTTGGATCTACTGACATCGGCCGTCCTCATTGGTTTGGTCACAAGACGAGTGCGATTCACCATGGATTTCCTTTTCCTTCATCTCTACCAGCCCCTGAGGGGACGATGGACGAAATGGACCCCGTGGCTCAGCCTGTGTCTCATCCCACCCGTTTTCATCAGCATCTACTACCAAAGCATCATGGCCAGCGATGTCATCGCACCGTTGGAGACCTCTCGCATCCAGACGAACTACGAGCTATTCAAAACTAAAGGCTTCCGATTCATTCACAACGAAATCATGGACGACCAAGACATTTCCATGAAACTGTCCTTTGCCCGCTACGGCATGAGGACTCACATCCATCAATATTTCTTGGAAGACCCAGCAATTATCAACACTTCCCCGGCCTTCGTCGAAGAGCGCATCGAGGCTCTGGGCAAGTACGTGGGACAAGGGGCAGTGCTCATCGACACAAATAAGGTGGAATATGCTTTGGCCAGAGCCGTGAAATCATTTTCGGGAATCCTGTGCAAAAGCGTGAAGGAGTCGTGGGTGGATTACTGGGATACGTGGCTCCTCAAGAGCCATCTGGCGGAGCAGATTCTTGCCACCAAGCTCAAGCTTCTGGAAGCCGGCTTGTATAAATTTTGGTACGGAATCACTCAGTTCCAGCGTATTTTCTTTGTAAAGGAGAATGTGAAGTCGCCGGCTGTATTTGAGCCCATGGCATTCGATTCTTCCCTCACGGTCGTGTTCCAACTCTACGGGATACTTATGGGAATGAGCATCCTTAGCTTTTTGGCGGAGATGATGGCTCCGTTCTTGCGCTTGTACTTTGCGAGGTTTCTTTTTGCACTCATTCAGCGGAAAACATTTCTGCATTAGCGTGAGTATAGTATTAGCTTTGCTCCAAAGCACTATGGAAAGCTGGCACGATGTAGCTTACAGTGTAATTTCGTTATACAGTCGACTCTCGCTATAACAGCATCCTATAAACCATCAAATTTCGCTTGTTATAGCGAAAAACTGTTACAGTCGGCTCTCTCTATAACAGTCCCCCGTATAACAGTACTCTCGTTGTAACAGCCGCAAAAAATGCTCCCCTCAAAAACTTTCTCCATTTGTTAACATAGAAATGTCTGTTCTCTAACAGTTTTTCGCCATAACAAGCGAAATTTGATGCTTTATAGGGTGCTGTTATAGCGAGAGTCGACTGTATAGCCAAAAGAAATTTCTATGTTCGCAATTGGCGTAAGTTTTCGAGGGGAGCATTTTTTGCTGTTGCCATAGCGAGAGTACGGTTATAAAGGGGACTGTTACAGAGAGAGTCGACTGTGACAGCACCCAACGGAACCCAAAATTTGGTGTTATAAAAGGTATAATGTTATAATGAAAACACCTTTATTATGTATACTTATTCCATATGCGAACTGCTGTGAATTTTCTGATGTTATAATGAGCATGCTGTTATACCGAGACTCTACTGTGCACAGTCACTTCTCTCTATGACGGTTTAACGTTGAAGTTGTTTAAACTCGTTATAGCAAAACACCATTCAAATAAATACAGTCGAACCTATATATAACGGTCTCTCTTATAGAGAGGTTCGACTGTAAGCCAAAAACGGTTAGAGATATGGAAAAATGATATGGCTTCATATCATTTTTCAGATATGGCTTCAGGGGTCTGGCAAAAAAATTAGCAATGTTATACTGAGAGAAATATGCGAAAACGTGACGTAAAACCGGTAACGAAAGAAGTGTCAAAAACCTCGGAGACACAAAGAATTCAGAAAAACCGAACCGCTATACAGTGGACTTTTGCTATAATAACCCTGACGGGAAGGGCAAAAATGTTTGGTATATACCAAAGTTGTTATATGAAGCATTTAATATACACCCTACATGTACGAAGGGCTGAATAATAAAATTGTATAGAGAAAAAGTTGTTATGAGGAGAGTTTTTACAGAGAGAGTCCACTGTAGTGCGAAAAATGTTTGAATGAGTGGTCTGAAACAAGAAACCAGCAAAAAATGTAAAACCGCGGGGGTTTCAAAACATGGGAAAAACCGTTATAATGCGAGAAATGCAAGGCGTGGCCTAAAACCGTTATAATGAGAAATTATTAACCGCCTGGTATTCAAAACTTTCCCGTAATATCCGAAAAACCGTTAAAAAAATGCCGTAATAAAGAGTGATTTTCTCATTGAAAATGTATCGGGTGGCAAGGGGGAAATGCCGTTATAACACGAAAACCGTTATAAGGAGGTTCATATACAGTCGACTCTCTCTATAACAGTCCCCTGTATAACAGTACTCTCGTTATAACAGCAGCAAAAAATGCTCCC
>JAQGBT010004356.1:0-16788 GCA_034698585.1 Disparrhopalites patrizii | reverse complement strand
ATAATTTTAATAATTTTAATAATTTTAATAATTTTAATAATTTTAATAATAGGGGCTAAACACAGGAAGGCCTAATGACTGAGCAAACATACAAGTCGATGCACTTTAACCGCTTGTGTCCACTGGCGAAAGCCAGGATTCCAGGATTCGCGGCTGACTTTCGCCACGTGCTTATTCACTCTCCTTCCTGCCTTTCCACTCCTGTGGTTTCGCCTGGATGCGAAAACGCTTACTGCATTAAGTGAAGCGAGAAAGGAAAAGTTGAAGCCTTCGTTGAAGGAGACTCCTTCGCCAAGAGTAGCTATAGCTATACTCAAGAGAGAGCTATGAGACTATGGCTTAAGACTACGGACGTCGGTCATTCAGGCTATTGCTTCCCTCCGCAAGCCTGTCTCCTTCCATGTTTGAATAAGGGAATTAGGCAGAGAGGAGTTGAAGGGTTGAGGTGATGGAAGTGGACAGACAATGACGAAACTTGCTCCTGCTTACGTCTATTTGATGTGCCCTTATTTGTCCATTCCTTGGCTCCCTTCCCTTCCCGCGGGATAGCCGCCTGCATTCGGGAAGCCATGGATAGGGCGAAAGTGTAGGCGGGAAGGGGAGGGGAAATGAGCATACTTCACATACTTCTGTCTGTGGCTGGGCTCAGTGGCGACGTGGCGAGTGGGGCTGGAAGGATTGCAGAGTCGACCGCAGGGAACCACAAAACTCTACATAATTCCCGCTCTCCCCAATCCCTGGAAGAACTATTAATTGAATCCCAGTGTGGAGTAAACCAGTCTCCTGTCCCTCTCTCGCTCTCTCTCTCTCTCTCGCTCTCTCTTTCTTTCTCTCGCTCTCTCTCTCTCCCTCTCTCTCTCTCGCTCTCTCTCTCGCTCTCTCTCTCTCGATCTCTCTCTCTCGATCTCTCTCTCTCGCTCTCTCTCTCCTCTCTCCAACATGACTTGGAATGCAGAGCGTGGAAGGAGAAGGAGGAGGCTCTTCCGCATTCACTCTTGTACTGCTCTCTCCGTCGACTCCACGAGGGATTTTTAACCTCTTGGTTCTGCCAAGTAATAGCGGGTAAAGGGAAGGAGTGAGACTGTGGTGGGCTGAATGAATGTGTGCGAGCAGGTAGGGGATGGATGGAAGCCCACAGAGAGCTTCTCATCTATTTGTTGAAGCATGGCGGAGGAGTCCATCAAAAGGGAGCTCGGTTTAGCATTAACTCTAGATACACATTGGCTGGATGATGTCAAAGACTGGGCTGCTCCTTATCCACATTAAATTCAGGTCCACGTTAAATAGAGCCCCGTGCATCAACTCGGGCGGTGTGGAGTCTCCCCTGGACGGACCACAATTGCCCCGCTCAGAGCCAGTCTGGAGAGAGCCAAGGAAGAAGGCGAGAGGCGGAAAGGCGGAAAGGGTGGGAGGAATCACCTAAGTGGCCCCGTCCATGTCGAGTAGACATATTGTACACATATTGCCGCATGTACACATATTGTATGCATATGCATGTGGAAGCACCGTCAGAATTAATTCCAACAAATCAAATGAACTAACCAGCGTCGTGGCTCCTTGTGCAGGCTGTGCCTTGGGAAATCCTCCTCCGTATAAACACTGGAAGCTCTCGTCCGCGTGTCTACAGAGTGAGTGCGGGTCTACGGAGCACTCTAGCCTCATTCCATGTCATTACATTCGCCGTAGTTGTCGAGTTACCTCGCACACAACAAATTATATTCAAATTATACCGCAAGCCCCCTCCACTTGCTAATTGGGATTTCATACAGAGCTCGTCAGAAGGGAGCTTGGAGGAAGACCACCAAAACATGAGGCATGCCTTTGCTCTTCCCACTCCACAAGGACTATCTGTACAGGGCGCTACCATTTTTCAGCACTTCTCATCCCATTCCAACGAAAGTCTTCCGAGTCTCTCAGTTGTGCAAGAACGCGTGGATAAAGACCAGAACACCCGGATTTCCTATTCCTTTGTTTTCCTCCTCTGATATGGGAAGGTTTTTCGCAAAGGTTTGGCAATCCCGATACCGCCAGCGCCTTTCCATGTTTCGGCTCTTGCGAATGTTTTGGGTATTACGAAAATATTGTGCTTGCGAAAGGATTTCTCCTCCCACGGCTTCCGCATTGTGCCATCCATCCATGGAGATGTCCGGGAATAGGAAAGCGTGTCTAATTGCGGCCATTCCTTCTTCCGGGTTTGTTATTTGAACCCCAGGGAGAGTTTCGTAAAGCTCATTCTCCACTTTTTACACGCTAAATTAATAAAATTATCTCTGCAAACTACAACGTATGCTTTCCTTTCCGCAGGCCATGTCTTGCGAAATGTTGGGCTGTGCGGAAAGAAGGAGCTCGTGGAGGCTCTCACTCAGGAACTTCCTCTCAAATCCCCTTCGCTCTTTCTCTCTCTTCCTCTCTTCCTCTCTTCCTCCGGCGAGAAGTTGTGAAAGAGAGACGATGCGGCTTGTGGTGGGGAAATGCGAGGGAGTGCGAGGGAATGCGAGGGACGGCTGGGAGCGCCCTGCGTGTGGAGAGCAAGGCAATCTCCTTGTCTCTCATTTCATCATGTGTCTTTCGAAAGAAGCGCAAGGGAAGGCATCTCAAGCCAGCCTGCATTCTCTTAATTATTGGCCAGCAAGGGCCATCCGCCAGCACTCCTTTGCCTTTCAAATGTGCTTGTAGTAATCCCTGGATCTGGATCTCTTACTTCCCCCCCTCCAGCTTCTCTGTATCTGAACACAATCTTTGACTTGTTCCCACTCTCCCTCCCTCTCTTATCTCGTCCTCTCCTCCTTCCCTCACCCGTCTTTCATCATCCTCTAACCCATCTCCTTAATTTCATAACACATTTATGTCCCCTCCCGAACTCCTTACTGCTCCAGCTCGGGTTACCTCACTTTACATACACATTTGACCTTGTCTAGCTCCCATCTTTTTAACGTCCTAATAAGTGCATCTCTCCCATTCTCACATGACTGCATCTTGAAAGCATCTGCGGCAGCTTCTCACACATCCCGCAACCATCCTCATTTGGGAGAGAGGCGGGTAAAAGCGAGCTTCGCCATGCGATTAGTAGCAGGGGAATCCTTTCAACCAAGCTCAAGCTTCCTCTCTCTCTCAACGCAAGTCTGATTTAAATGGCTCTATAATCCTGGACGAGAAGACAAGGAAATAATGGGACACAAAATGTCGGGGAATAAAATCTGCCATGTTTACCCCAAATCTTGGAAATCCTGTCAATTTGCGCTCCCAGAAATGCCTCTGGAAATGGATGAAAGAAAGAGTTGTGGGTAAATAAATAAAGAGAGGCCTAACTAGGAAATCAATCCTGAGGAGTGTTCATTATGTATGTATATCTAAATGTCATTTCCGTCCCCTTGTACCTTCTTCCTCCTCCGCCGCCTCGCCTCCTCTCCCTCCTCTCGCTACTGATATTTCCCAGGGTCCATAAATTATGCATTAAGTGAGAGGGAGAAGGCCTAAGAGCCAACTGACTTCAGCTCCAACAAAATAAGTTGTATCAGCCGCAGAAGACGAACTTGTCCAGACTCCAACACAATGGGCTGAATGGGGGAAGGAGAAGGAGAGATCCCATCCCTTCCACACACACACACAGACCAAGTCTTCCTCCAACCACTTGCCATCCAACTCACATCTCTCACAGCTCACCTCACTCCACTCACTCTTTCTCGCTCTCTCTCACTCTCTCACTCTTTTCTCGCTCTCTCTCTCACTCCCTCTGATTGTGCGAGGAGAGGTCCGGGAGGAGTACATGGGCATTCCTTTATAATTTACACGGAATAAGTCCCTACATAAATATTTCTGTTTTGTTTCATCCTTCCCAATCCCATTATTTCCTCAACACTCACTCCTTGGCCTAACAACTCTCTCTCTCTCTCTCTCTCTCTCTCTCTCTCTCTCTCTCTCCTCCCCTCTCTGTTTCTCTATGTTTCTCTCTCCCATGGCCTCTCCTGAGAAGAGTGTGCTCTTGGCGGAGCTCGGGCATTTCCTGCGAATTCATATATGTTCCACGGAGACCAGGAAAATGTAAGTTAGACTTCGGAAGCGCTTAATATTAGTGTGATCCTGAGAGAAGCGGAAGAGGAATGAACAGAGCACTTTGACAAGTTAATGCCGTATAAATATTAAATATGGTCCTACACATATGCCTCTCCCCCTCTCAAAGGCCAGTTTGAGCCGGTAGTAGGAAATTAAAGTAGAAATTATAGATGTGTGTATTTTCTGCGAGTAGTCTCGTCCGTTCAAATACTTCCTTTTCCACAGCCACAATAATTTCCTAACTTCTCACCCTCGCTTTGAGAGAAGGGAAGAGAGAGCGAGAGACAGAGAGGCTTTCCTCCGCCCATTATTATTGCAAAAGGAGCACGGAGCATCCTGCGTCGGAAGGAGAAGACGAAGGAGCGTGTGGGGAATCCAAGCCTTGTTCAATATGCATGGATTGCTCATTCTTTATTTATTTCTGGCAATCCTACCGAGGAGGAAGTAATCAGCACCAAAGAGAGACGGGGCGAGAGAAAGACAGATCTCTGTAAATAAAACTTAATTTTTCCTCCAAGCGGATTTCCTCCTGAAATTTACAAAGGAAATGAGTTGTTCCCTTCTCATTCTAACAAGGGACGAGGCGGGGGATTTTAAAGCTCTGCCGGACTCCTCTCCTTTCTCTGTGTCTCTTGTCTCTTCCACTCGGCCCGCAGGAAACCAATGCGCGCCAATGAGCCGAGTTCAAAGAAGGGAACCATGTCCCATTTACAAAAGCTACACGGCAGCCGAACATTCACTCATTTCACCTCTCGTCCTCCTTTGTGGAGTGAGAAAAGAAAGAGACAGATAACAGAAATACTCGCATCGAATTCCACTGCTTCTGAGGACAATGAGGAAATAGAGGAAGGGCTGAAAAAAGGAGAGAGACTTTTAAAGAGCGACTAGTGGAAGGACAAGAGCGGTTGACAGTTGAGAAGCGGCGAACTCGCTCAGGAAACAAGGGAGAACATGTAGCCGAACAAGTGGAGGAGCAAATGTCTCTCCAGCAGAGACGGAAGGACGGAAGAGGAGAAGAGGGGAAAAAGACGAAGATTGAGCCTTATATCTTACTTCGTCTTTAAGCGTTGACAAGTGTGTAAACTTGATGAATCACCTCGGCCAAAGATGTGAGGAGAAGATGTTGAACTGAGAGCTAGAAAGCGGGAGAGATTGACTCTCCAAAATCCCAATTCCCTCCATGCACTTCCCCTTCACGTGCGCGCACACACACGTGCAACCATCAAACATACATGGAAGCCCGCACTCTCACAATGGCAAGGCAAGGGGAGGGAAGATATTCTCCTCCAGAAGCCCTTTACAGATACCTCCTCCATCTCTTCCCTCTTCCCTCTCCAACCTCCTCCACACGTCCATCCTTCGTCCTTCTCAGCACATTTTTCAACCTCGCACTCCCATCTTCCTGCAATGCAGTTGGATTGAAAAGGTATGGAAATAATGAAGGGAGGAGAGGATTCTCCCGGCCTTCCATTAACCAACTCCCAGCACTCTCCCTCCCCCGAACGCCCCGAAGTGGGGATTGGGGAAGAGGGATGAGTCTCGCACTCGCTCTCCTCATCTCTCATGGGCACTGTCAAAAGGAAGAGGAGGAAGGCTTTAGTTGAGCCCTCCGTCCTTGCAGAAGGAGACGCGTCAACCTCACCGCAGAATGCATTTATCCCCCACCTCACCTAATAGCATCTATTTGGCGGGAGTGTTTACTGGAAGGACTTGTTCTGGAAAAAATGTTTTCACTCGAAACATTCCGCTGGCACGCATTGGATGCACTTGAGCTGGAATACGCTCCTCCACTTCACTTCGCCATTCGCCACATTCACACTTTGGCGTGAGACAGGTTGGGATGTACATATGAGTCTATATATTGTATATATTATATCTATGCATAACTGTATATTGGGAGTATCTATTGGTGGGAGAGGAGTGCTTTGTTGGGAGGGAGAGGAGGAGTGCATCCAGACCTCTCTCCCTCCTCACCCTTTCTCTCTGTTGACACACAGCCAGGCTCTTGTGGCGTCGGAGGCGCTGGAGCGATTGGCCTGCGATTCCATCCCTGCAATGCCCAACTCAGAACCTATCTTCACACCTCCATTTCCTCCTCTTCAAGCACTGTACCAACTCCCGCCAGTGTGACGTCTCCGAGGAGACTTTCCGAGGAGGCGTCCCATCTCCTCTCCTTCCCGCTTTCCCACTCTCACCCTTCACCCTTCACCCTTCATCCCCCTTCTATCCTTCTCTTCTTCCCATTTATATCCGCGCTTTTCTACCCACGCCCTTGGTGAGCTACTATTTACCACCTGCAGTTTGACCCTTGGCTTTAATTGTGTCATTAGGTGAGAAAAGTGTGTGTGAATCGACCTAAAAGGAGAGAGAAAAAAGCCCTCTCTTACAAGTATGAGGGAAAAATGAATAACTTGGGACAGATACTACTCTTTGAAACTTATTACTACTAACTAACATTGCTCACCTTCTGCATGTGTGACTGGCGGAGTGAATGGAGGAGATTGTGAGGTGAGTCAGCCAGCGCAAACAAAGGAGGATGAGAGAGCGAGTGTAAATAAAGGTGACAGTTGACAGTGAACTGGGCCAGGAGAGAAAATGTGTGCGCTGAAGCAATAACTGACATAGACAATAAGGCCGTGTTTAACCACACCATTAGATGATGCTATTTGCCTTGTTGAATTGTTACAAGAGCGTAAATAAGACGTGTTCGAATCTAGGATGTTTAAAAGGTGAAAGGAGTAAAGCAGAAAAGCAGAAAGGAGTAGAAGCCTTCCCTCACTCCTCTCACTCGACGACCGGAGGATGAAGCGGAAGAAGATGGAGTAGCCCAAAAAAATTAAAAGCATGGGCTGTTAAGTAAAAGTGGTGCATTATAGAGAACATTAGATGAGGATGTTCAAAAGTGACGTGAGTTTGACAAACGAGATAATAATATGACAACAGATAGGCTCACAAAAGGAGATGCTCGGAGCGGATTGAAAGAAATAGCTCACAGCTGTGCTCCTTCCCCTTCCCCTTCATCTCTCTTTTTGCCAGCACTTTTTAATGGACTCCCTCACTTACATCATAATCAAGTGTTTCTGCCTTCTCTCCGCTCCTCTCTCTGGATACAAAGCATGGATACAAAGCATCCCATCTCCACGCAATGAAGAGACACTCAAGGAGCACTCGTGAAGAAGCAAGTCTTAACCTAGCCGAAAAAATAATTTGATATTCCTCTCAAGAAATCTTTCTCTCCCTCACTTTTGACTAGACGTCCGTACAAAGGATTTCACTCCCGCCTTCACTCTCACGTGTCTCTTCCCTCACAGAAGCACTCCTGCCAGTCTATTTTCACCCCTCGTTTGATCAACTTCTCAAGCTTTTCTCCCCGAGGCACATCTACATTTGGTTCAACAACTTATTTAGCATACATATGTTTTCTTTCTGCGCACGGATTTCGGTAATTATTTCATTTTTGGTGAGATTTGCTCAGGACAGAGCACAGAAGAGGACCTCCGACATTGAGAGAGTAGGATCTGACAACAAGATAAGGACCTGTCCCGTCTCTCCCCTTCCACTCATCATCATTCAATCAAACGCAAAAGCTCTCAAGTGGATATGATATAAACACAGAATACACACAAGATCCCTCGTCTCGCAGGCTCTTATGCCGAAGGGGAGCAGAGCAGTAGGAGAGGAGGAGGAGGAGGAGGAGGAGGAGGAGGAGGAGGAGGAGGAGACTTGAAAATTAATACATGAAGACTGGAAAGAAGGAAAGAGGAAAGAAGCAGCTGGGAAGTTGAAGGAAAAGGATACTTTGTGTCTTCACGAGAATGGAAGGGGAGGATTTGTTATGAGCATGTAAATACTCAGTCATGCATGTCGCTCTTCACTCATCCATCCAGGACTTTTTAATAAGGAGTCAATCGGCCATTCCAAATTACAAAACTCCAGCTCCGAGGCGTCCTCGGAATCTATAATGCGCTCCTCGGCGTCCTCTTCCAGCTCTTCCGCTACCGTTACGGAGTCCCAGGGCTCACATTGCCCTCCTCTTGTCCATCTCCCTTCCCTCACCCACATCAGAGGATTAGTAGTTGTTCGGAACAACAATTCCGCTCTCCACCCCATCGCCTTCCTCGAGCCTTTCTTGTCTTGAGCAATGCCACGAAATCAGCCGTCGTCATTCTCCTCATTAGAATGTGCCCCAATACGAGCCCAGAAGAAGCACCGAGGAGCTCGAGGGGAAACCAATTTCTGCACAAATTTTCAATGTGAAGTTTCCAATGTGAAATTTCCATGGAAGGGAGTTCAGGTTGCTCTCTTTATTTCCAAGTGCGCAAAAGGAGACTAGGTGCTTGGGCTGTGGGAAAAGGCCCGGCCTGGGTTTTTCATTTTCATGTGGTCGCGATAGCTGATCAATTTGTGTTTCATGTACCTGATTTCCCTGCTCCACCCACTCCAAACATTTGTCCTCTGCATACTACTTCGTCGCGGCTACATTGGATGCACTTCCCACATGATTTCCATGTCCCATTGTTTTCCTAGACTGACTGCCTCGGATTTTCTCCTCGAGTATTTATTCATGTCTGGCCATGATTGTTGACACAAGCTCTTAAGCTTTTTCTCCAACATTGGATTTTCTCGTTCATCTCTCTCTCTCTCTCTATTCCATCTAATACCCCTTAAAGATGCTCGTTCCTCCGAGCGTTGTCACTCCACACATCGCTCCTTCGCAATCTTGCTCGGCGACTGTAACCCGTTTTATTTATACCTTCGTCTCCCTCACTCGGATCCTTCCCTCTCTCTCTTTCTCTATCTCTCTCTCCTTCTTACCACACTCCAATTTCCCTCCGAACCAAATTCAATCCTTCTTTTCTAGGGTTCATTTCCCCTCCGAAGCGTATACACCGCAGACAGCAGAGGCACAAGCACGAGCACGAGCTTGTATGGCAAATTTGTTGAATTTCTACTTTATTTCCTCCTTGGCCAAAAAATGTGATTCCCCTTCGTTGGTTGTTTGAGGAGCGGGAGAAGAAGTAGTTGATCATTAGAATAAATAAGATACTTAATCTCCAATTCTACCCTTCTCTCGTCCTCTCTTCTTCTCCCTCCTCAAGTGCACATGCATCCACCGAGGGGAAAAGGAGAAAAGGAGAAGAGGGAAAAAAGTCAAGTGTGAATTCCAAAGAGAATGGATGGGTGCGTCAAAGCCTTTAGCCATGCTTCTCCCCGGCCTGGCGACAAGAGGACAAGCCAAAAAGGGAGAGCAGGGCCTTGAGAGAGGAGAGCGTGAGCGGAAGAAGTTCAAGTCCGGGCCAACGCTTTATCTTTGCTTGGCTCATTTGGTGGGGAAACGGTGGGAGTGGGAAGAGTCTTCCCTCCTTATCTCCCCTTTCTTCCCACCATCTGACAATGGCCCTGGTGAAAGTGCGTTGGATGCAAATTCCGTCCAGGGCTTGGGAAGGAGCGGGAGAAGAAGCAAGAGCTGAGGGAAGAAAGAAAGGAAGGAAGGAGGGTTGGGGAGGGATGGGAAGGGGTGGGGAGAGGGAGGGGGTGAGGGACATTTCCAATAAAAGGGTGAGTTTGGCGTCATCATTTGGTCCTCATGCAGATCTGCTGGAAAATGGACATGCTCCTGCTTGGTGAAGGGAAAGGTGTACATGTCGTCAATAATCGAGTGACTCATCAATAACCTGGAAGTGGACTGGGAAGAATATGTCCATGTTGAAGGGATTGGGTGGGTGAGATTGGAGTTCCCTTCACCCTCCGCGTCCAGGGGGACGAGCACAAGAAGAGGCTGGGAAGACAAGAGGACTGATCACTCATCTCATGCTGCACTACAGAGACTACAGACCGCTCCTACGTCTCACCATTTCTCTAGATCCACATATATCCCCTACATATGATCACACATAGGTAGGAATACCTCTATGAGATCCGGACTAGCATTTGTCTTGAGAGGAGGAAAGCTGGGAAGGAGTCCCATTATGCTGGCCGTGAAGGAAGAAGGAAGGGGTAAACAAGAGTGTGTGTGCACGTACTTTCATAAAAGTCAGAGTACATGTAGACGTTCTACATTACGTGCATACAAGTGTTACATGGACGGATCACATCCAAAAATGTGCCTCGTTAGCACACACGGACTCTCTTCTCGCTTATCATCTCTCTCTCTCTCTCTCTCTCTCTCTCTCTGCCTCTGTCCTTTTCTGTTTCGACATTGACGAGGCAGGCGATAAGGAGAGGAAGAGTGTTCCACACTGAGCCAGTGAGCGGGCCCAGAAGGGACAAGGGTGTACGATGGGAGACAACTGAGTGGAATGATGGCAAAAAAAGTGCTAATAAGCAACTTTGCTCCCCTCGCAAGCTTATGTGACTGGAGACGTGAGAATAAAATCCTTCCTTCAAACTCCCTTCCAACCCAGCAAGCCCATTTTGGTGAAAACAATCATCTTTAATGATGACTCGGCGACAAATTAAGGCAGGGACGGAGACAAGAAATTAACATCTACTTTAGAATAAAAAAAATAGGCAGAAGACAGCACGTTGCATGCACGTGTATTTCTCGGCAGATCGTCAAGCATCAGACTGCCTCTTAAATTGGAGCTACGGAAATCTGTGTGTTATATGCAGACGTATTTCCAGAGTTCATGCCATTCTAAAGACGGAGGCTTTTGTCGGAGGGAAAGGGATTGAAGGAATGCAAAGTGGGGGAGATGAGGTTGATTTGCAGAGCACATTTCCTATTTTTGTTGGTTCAAGGCGCTCCCATTGACGCTCCGGAGAAGACCAAGGCAGACTCTGGTCCTTGTTAACACTTGGGCATGGGAACTCCTGTAAGCTTAACAAAAGTTTTTTCCAGAGACAAAGAAAAGAGATGTTTTTTGAAGCTCTTCAATATGCAGAGCGTTGGGTCATAAAAAGCTCCTTGTGTACACATGCGAGTAGGTCTTCCTTCCCTGCTCCGTCAAATATCTGTATGATGTGTGTTGACAGAGGAGCATTCAATATCCCCAGGCCATTTCTCTCCTTCCCTCTGCTCCTGCTCTATGTAAATTCCACTCTGGGACTAATGTAGGATAATATATGGACAATAATGCGGTGAAAAAGGACCCGCAGAACTGCCTATTTGGTGTATGGATGTAGTAAAAAAAAGCAAGCCGACAGTGGCGCAGAAAATAATAACTAGGATTAATGTGCTCAGCAAAGTATTATTAGTAAAAATAGTGGCGGTAATTGCCGTGCTACTTCGCCGATGCTGAAAGCATTAAGAGAGAAGTAATAATTTTCATGGCTGGAAAAAATAAGAAAAATGAAGGGCTCATAGTCGTTGGTGCAGTTGAGTCGATTAATAATAGGTCCGTTAATAAAACCCTTGTTAACTCGACTATTAAAGGCGGAATGAATGACTCGTGCACAATGGGATTTTTAAGCCGCCATTCCTTCCTCGACAAATGCCAAGACTGATAATAACACAAATAATACTGGCAGTCTGTAGATTTCTGAAAAATGCTCGCAGGGCGGCCTAGTTAACTCAGCTGGTAATTCGCTCTGGACTACTTCTTTCCCCTTCTTCTCCATGCCTCCCTCCAAGTGTGCATGGATGGAGCAATTAGACGGTGGAAATGTCCAGGAATTAACCTTTTTCACGGCATTGGAACTCGACGGCAATAAAATGAGAGGGTGAATGACAGCGTCTGCTCCTAAGAAGCCCTCACTATGGCAATAATACGGCTATACTCAGGACAATAATATTAATAATAATCCTCAACCTCCGCATTCAGCACGCTCCACATTCACTGAGGGCGGAAAGAGAGGAAGAATGCGTGGCTTTCATTGGAGGTTCCCATCAAAAGATGATTCTCCTGATGGCATCATTACCATTATATCCCCTGCTTTACGGTTATGTCACCAAAATGAGAGGCTCGTCCTCACTTTCAACTCTCAGAGCGATTAACATCCTATTAACATGGCCCATCCCGCCTCTTGCACCACCGTTTTCAATCCCCATCAAGTTACTCCACATTTATTTTTAATGGAGGACGCTGTAAATGCCGCTGCGAGGAAGATGATTGAAAGGACACTTGTGCATGCCTCACCAACGCTCTACGTAGGAGGACTGAGCAAAGAAAGGAGACTTACCCAAAGCCTTGCCTCCGCGACGTCTTGAAGCTATCCCCGACGAGTGTGGCAGATGTTCTCACTTTTCCGCACCTACAAAGAGAGAAATGAGAGGAAAGATGTAATTCATTGACTAGTAAGTGGCTCCGTCAACAAGTACAGCAATGCTTCTCATGAGCAAGATGGAAGGTGGAAGGGAATAAGGGAATGAGAGGCAATGTAATAAGGGACAATGTGGGTGGAAGGGCTGCCTGAACATTGCTTGTTTGTCAAAAGAAGAAGGATTAGCTCTCATTACACGGAGACTCCTATAATTATGATGGCGAGTGGGACAAGAGCATGTTCCGCAGGGAAATCATTAAGAACAAGAGAAATCATTTGCCCACATCCCACGGAACACTTCCCAACTTTCCTTCCTCGTCCACCATTCCTAGAGCCACTCATTAAGTAGGAAGGTACACACTGGTGATTGCATAACACCAAAAACCGCCGCCACTCTCCAGCTGACGAGAACAACATTTCCCAGGAAAAACATCTACTCCATGTCTGGACGCGCCCTCTCTCCGAGATCCACAAGGCTCCTTTCTCTCTCCAGGCCAGGCCCTCCTTCCCCCAACCAGGCACCCGGACGGAGCCTGCAGAGACGGAGAGGGAGGGTGAGAGACGCAGAGCGAGACGTGGGGAGAGATAGATAGAGAGAGAGAGAGAGGGAGAGAGAGAGACTCACGTCCCGTGGATTTCATATTGGAAGCACGTGTGTGTAAAAACCCGTGGAAAAGGTAACATTGTCCCATTACACTATCATTGCAACAACTACACATGAGACACGCACCCAGAAAAAGTTTTGCCCCTTTATCAAGGAAGAGAGAAGGAGTGTTCCCCGGGATATAATTACACAACTATGTTTATTTTCTTTCCCTTTAAGAAACTCTCTCCCTCTCGCCCGGAGTTTATGAAAAGTTTCTTCGCAGAAGCATACCCAGCCAGTTCTTCATGATTACGCCTCCCTCCCGTGATTATGCTCCTTCCTCTCCGAGAATGAGCATCCCAACAAGCCTCGAACCCTGACCTTTGCCAGAGGAGACGCAGAAAACTCCCGCCTAAACCTTCTCTCCCTCCCACTCGTCCACGCTCCGGACACTTTCTCCGCAAACTTCCCAGCCCTTGAGGAAAGACGTCCTCCTTGGAGCGGAATAAACGCTAGAGAGTATCTCCAACCAGGTTTCCACTTTCAGATTGGAAGGATAGTATTTGGTCTACGCTTTCGTACGTCTAATTCCAGTGGATTATGAATGCGTGAAATGTGTATTATTAGCCAGATTTGGCGTGGGAGAGTGATATACAAGAGAGTGATAGAGCATTTGAGCTCCTCAATAACGTCTGACTGGAACAAGTAAGGAGGAAGTGCTGGAGATAAAACTGGAGAGGGAGATAAACAAGAAGAGCTGCAGCGGTGAAGTACTCCGCTTGTCCAATAGCATGGAGCCATATAGACCTGGGGGAAATTACAGTCTCAGTTCACAGCTAATTACAGGCTCAAATTAAAAAGAAAAAGGTGAGGGTCCCACACTCTCTTTTCCTCTTTCTCTCTCTCTCGCCCTCCTTTCCTCTCCCCTCTCCTTCCATCCCTCTTGAGAGACTCCTCATTCGCAGGGTCTTCCGTTCCATGAAGCAGTCAAGAAGAAAGGGAGAGAGAGAGCGAGAGAGAGAGAGAGGCGATACAATTACTTTACCACAGCCAGCGCAAGTTCTATAGCACTACCGTTCCGTATAATTATCTTCTGACATTTGCCGCTCCTCCTTCCTACGGCCTGCACCACTTTACTTGGAAAGGCCATGTGAACCCGCAATCATCAAGAGGATAAGAAGAAGAAGAAGAAGAAGTAATTGTACCCTTCTGCACTTAGACTTCCACCGGGCCCCCACATCTCACTCCTTTCTTACGAACGGGGCGACACAAATCATGCGAAGGGAGCTCCAGAAGCCTCCATACGAGATACGAGGCACCAACCTCTTTATGGCCGCCACCCGCCACCGTCACCCATCGCCCCGTCAGCATGTCATCTTCCAGGGACGGAATTCAAGGCTTCAATTTCGAAAAACTTCCGTTGAGCGGTCCAAGTCTGTGGTTTCATTCTTTTCCAAATACATTACATTTTCATCCTATCTGTATTAGTTATTAGTAGACCATTCGCGTAGTAGTCCTTCGCGGGAGTCATTAAAATATCTTGTTGTCCAGATTTTTATCCGGATTTCTTGGAAAAGAATGATGAGAGGGGAAACACGAAGGTTTTTATAGATAGGCACATAAAACATTTCCGTTCATAAATTCCTCAGTCCCGTTTCGTGTGGACGGAGCGGAGGGTTATAAATAATAAGGACTCAAATAATACAAATATGCTGTGGACTGTGGAACATGAAAATAATGATCACGCTCACAAAGACACATATGCAGTTTTAGTTCCGTGGAAGGAAGGGACGAGAGGGTGAATTGTGCACGAAAGGGAGGAAGGAAATTGTGTGATAAGAAACGCTTAAAAAAGTATTACTATTATTAAAGATCGCTCCTCCCCCACGTGAAACAAGTGGAATGGAGGGACAGAAAGAGAAAAGGTGTGAGAAGTATCAAAGAGGGAACATGCAGGGCTTTGGCAGTCCTCGCCGGGCGTCCGTTAAATTACAGCCAGCACCAGAAATTACCTCTGCCCTCACAATCCTCATGGGAATAACGAGGGGAATATAAGTGGGAAAAAGGTGGAGGGGGAGGGAAGGACGGTGGAGGAGAAGAAGGCCAAGGAACCGAGAGGAAAGCACATGGACTGGCGGAGAGAGAGGTCATTATTATAACAATTAAATCCCGCCATGATCATCTTTCCACAGGGCTATTTGCGAGGAGGACGGGGGCATTAGAAGGGGACGTGGGCACTTCCCTCCACGTCCACTTCTTCAAACATGTCCTTCTTGAGGAGGATCTGGAAGAGAGCGAGAGAGAGAGAGAGAGAGAGAGAGAGAGAGTGAGGACGGAGGAGGAGGAGGGAGCCGAAAAGGCTTACATATGCGAGTCATAAAATGATATCATAAACCGCTTATAAAATGTTATCTCTGCACAAAATCAGGGTGTCATTCTCCATAAGAGTCCTCCCACTCGCTCTCTCTCGCTCTCTTTCTTCCTTTATTTGCCTCGCCATCTCATCAGCCATTAAATCCTCGTTGGCTCGTTTATTTCTTCACACACTCTGAGACACACATGGAGGGGACGAGAGTGGAGAAAGACTTGGATGATGTAAGGACGCCTTTCCCCTCCCCATCCATGTAAAAGAGTGTTGGCATTGAGCCACGGCTGAGCGCATTTTGGCGAATTCTCTCTCCACCCGACAACTCTTTCTCCTGTCAAGCTTCCCTTGTCTCAAGCGTCTGCAATACATTTCTCCGCTCGCGGCCAGGACTTCCCAGGCCGCTCCCAGCATCCACTAACCTGTTCCATCCCCGCATTCGGGGTGCCAGGAAATATTTCATTAAGTGTCTAAGTCGACAATGTCCTACAAGCCCTATGTTTTTGCAATCTAATAAAGTTTGTGGTTTGGACGGGCGATGAAAAATGCGAAAACAAGTGAGAGAACTTTACTTAATGCCTCTCCCTCCCGCTCGCCCCGCACTCCGTCTTCCAGCTAACTTTCTCCCCGCAAAGTCTGTCAATCCACGTCATACTCCCGCCTCCGCCTCCGCCTTCAATATTATCCTCTTAACCCATAAACATTGTAAAATTGCGCATAAGGAGTAGTTTTCCCCAGTAAATATTGACTCTGCCCAAGGTCTTTTGGGAGCGCTTGAGTGCATCCCGTCACGACATCCTCTTCATGCCTTCATCTTCCCCAATGGCTTCACATGAAATACGACAAGCGTGCACATGCGAGGGCCATAGTCATATCCACTCCGGCAATGAGAAAAAAATATGCGAATCCTTTGGGGAATTATTATTATTATTGCAATTGTTACTCCAGTAGATTTTTCGGGCGTTAAAGGAGGGACGCCTAATAAAATGAAGGGAAAATATAAGTGAGACATTCATGCCTCTGCACACTTGGCGGGAAGGGAGTCATTGGATTTGATGGGACGTCATGTCCCTACGTAGTCGTGCACGGAGGAGGGCGAGCGTGACCATGGAGGAAATCTGCTTCAAAATAGGCTAAGGAGGGGACATTTGATATGCTTCAGTCATCCCACTATTACTTTATCCCATCCTCGCGGAATCTAACCGGGCAGCTCCGCCGTGGATATTATGTGACAGTTTTGCGCCACGACCAATCTGAGGAGCACATGAAATCAAATGCCATTGTGTGTATGTGCATGTGCGAACATTTCACGGAAGCGAAGAGTGTGAGGCAAGGAGTACGGAGACGGGGCTGAGGCGGACGGATGGCAAGTCCGGAGAAAAAACCTTTGAATAGTCTCTGTCTGTGTGGAAACGGTAAACGGACGTTGGAGCGGAACCACATAATAATCCCTCCCATTATCTCCATTATTCCAAGGGAGAGCATGTAGCGGAGCCATTAAGTGGTCCTCTAAAAACCATTACGGCGGAGGCGATGGAGGGAGGAGATGGAGGAGAGAGAGGAGAGAGAGGAGAGAGAGGAG
>JAQGBT010004355.1:0-16791 GCA_034698585.1 Disparrhopalites patrizii | reverse complement strand
TATAACGGTTTTCTCTCTATACCGGTGGCTGAAAATGCTTCCCTCAAAAACTTTCTCCAATTGTTAACATAGAAATTCCTGTTCTCTATAACGGTTTTTCGCTATAACGGGGAAAATATGCTGATTTAAGGGAACCCGTTATAAAGAGGTTCGACTGTATACGGAAGGTAAACATTTGTTTATATTAATATTGGTATTAATTTGAGTTAGCACACTTTTACCATATCTATACCGTAAAGAGATTACTACTACACTGGGCACCATGACTGCATTTGTTTCCCTTTTCGGTCATCCCAAAGCACCAATTTTTTACCCGGTCTCCAGACAACCTGCAACACGGTGATTGTAGTAATTGGGCTGGGTTCTCGGGAATCCCAATTAAGACATCCACGAGAAAAAAAATCCGAACTTTCGCCTATAACATTATAATCCAACCATAAATTATCCAGTTTGCGTTGATAAATGTCAAATGTACCACTATACACTATGTCACCCCCGAGAACCGTGATGACTGATTTGGATTAGTTTTTTGTAACATTGTGAATAGTAGTAAACCAGTTACTTACCGAGTCATATAACTTTGATAATTCATAACACGTGTAAGTGCTAAACCAACTTTTCATACACTGCAAAGTACGAAAACAATTTACATTGATACTTTGAACATAAAATATTCCCACACTTTTATAAATCAGAAACAAAAAAATCATGAAACCTGAAAACAATAAAGAATCCATTAATGCATTTGAAACTCCGGCCAGCATTTTTGTAGGTAGATTTGTTGTTCAGTCACTAAAATGTGTAATACTATAGTAGCAGATTAGCCAAATCGATGTAATTGTACTTTCGTAGCAACTTTTCTGGCCTGCCGAAAAAAGTAGCAAATCTAAAGTAACTCAAGTCCGCCGTCACAAAAGTTAATTTAGTTTTGCTACTTGTTTCGGCAGGCCAGAAACGTTGCTATTACAATTAAAAGTACTTAAATAAAGTGTAAAGACATATATGGGAGATGAATGAAGTGATGAGCGATAAGGGAAATAAATGAAGCTATAATAGATATGAAGCAAATGAATAAAGCGTTGCGCGTTTTTAAGAAGATATATACTATTTTTTTAATTGATAAACGCATGAGAGAAATAACAACAAAACCGAATTTAAAATGTATTGCTGCCAGATTCACTATATAATTATACCATATACGCCTGTCAGTCAGTTAATTATTTACAGAATTTTTACCGATATGTTATATAACAACAATACATAATAGTACATATGTATATAGCAAAGCTTTCAGGGCATCAAAAAATATCACTGTGATACGTGCGATATGATATGTGTGAATATTACATGCAAAAGTACAAATACTACTCAACTACAAATTTGCTTCACCTGTTTCCGGGTAACAAAATTGCGACATTTTATGGTGAACAACTAAATGTTGAAGATCAAGTAATAAATGGTTACAGACAATCAAGCCACAAACAGACTACAGATGCTGTGATTATGCAGCCTCAAAGTCTGGGCCGAAAGACTCTGGTTCTTGCCAAAACATTGGATGCGCAAGTGGTGAATATCTTATTATTTTGTTAATCATGCATTTATCATTTACGTTAGTTAGTATTTATTTGTACATGCATTTAATAAGAAGTGTGTAAATACAAATGTCAATTTTAAGTTTTAAGCTGAATTGCATGCATCAACATCGAAATGCATGAATCGACGTGATTCCCCAAAATAATTTCAAGGTATATTAATTATCAGGAAAACGTTTAGTTATGATTTCTTTTTTCGATAACCATCATAATTATTTTGTTAATATTAAAAATTCAAAGGATTTTAGTATGAGTATAGTTGCAGGTTGCAACTTATTAGCCGAATTTCCTTTTAAACCAAAACGGTCCCACTGCCCTTTTTTGCTCAAGTTTTATTTAATTTTAAACTAATTTATATTAACATATTTGATTCCTTAAATATAAATAAATACGCAAATATGGGAAGTTCCGGTGAAAATTATTGTCTGGATTTCTGTGGATATAGTGAATTTGTGAATTAGTGAATCAGACGTTTACGCTATTTTTCTGACGCGTAATTTGAACGCCATCCGAAGAGTGAAATGGCAATTATGCAGTGTACAAACCACGAAAGCACGTGTGTCATTGTTTCGTAGAACGTACATTTTAATTTCTGTTTTTTAAGTGATTTTTATTCTGCTTTTAAGTTCGCGGTTTTTTTTTAATATACTTGTTTGTTATTTGATGAAGCTTCAGTTATTCGACCAGATTTTGTATGTATATTTGTATATCATTAAGATCATTGTTATATTGTTTTTTTTTTGTTTGCAGTTGAGTTCTCATTTAGTTTCATCACTGTTCCTGGGTCAGTATTAGTAGACAAATTATGTATTTCACCTTTGACCTAGAAGCGATCAATATATGTACTTCACCCTAGATGTAGAAAAATGTTATAGGTTATAGGAAAATGTGATATAGGCTTGTTAATTGAAATTAATTAAAATGTTATATAGGTTTGTTAATGGAAATTTATTAAAATGTTTTTTTGTTTTTTCTGTTGCCAGAAAAGAGGGAGATTCATATGTCGTCAACAGATACAGAACGGGATGAGTCCAGTAGGAATCCGTGGATACCACCGGCTCCAATTTCGGTTGGCAACGCTGTCCTTAACCAGCAGCCCAAGTTCAAAACGTCTCCACTCTTCAAAGGAAATGAACCTCCAGGAATTACTGGGGCAAATCGGATCCCCCCAACGTTTCATAAGCTGAACTCGCATGGGAAAATCGGGTATTTGTACCGATTCTGGGCTCGACGGGCGGACAGTCATTACTTCTGGATTCGAGCGGTGCAGGACTTGTCTTACAATCCGATTGTTGTCATGAATTTTTATCTCCGTCAACCGGAGCAAACTCAACTCCCGCCGGAAGAACGGATTCAGGTGGAATTTACGGAGATTAAGGCTGGTGGTGGATACAAATATCATTGTCAGTATCACGATCCCAAGGGTAATGTTGGAGGACATCGGACCAAACAGATTATAGGATCTGGTGGTGAGTGTAATCAATATGTACTTTTTCCTGGGAAATGCTTTATTATTAATTCATTGCAGAAGCATAGGGTATTGTGAATATTCTTTAATGTTGGTCCACCAATTTGTGAGTAATTTGTAATATCTGTTTGTAATTTCTAATATCATTTGTATGGTTATAATGTTTTTGATAAAATATCAGTACATTAAGTTCATAGAGTTCCTTATCGGCCCCAGTTCAATTTTCGAGTGTCAATTTCGGTACCAAGTTCAATTGCAAGTTCGGACAATTTTGGCCAGACACTCATACTTGACAAGTCGGGATTTTGGAAGGTACCCGAAATTGATTAGGTGCTCCTTTATTTAAATTGTCGAGTACGGATTTCAGGTTGCTAACTCAGTCCAAACCCAATTTCTATTAGGAGTGTTTTTCATGCTCAAACTAGAATCTTAAAAAAAACTAAGTTAAAGCATTAATTTTAACTTTTGGATTCCGTTTTCGTTTTTAGTTGTGTTCTAAACTATAAAGCTGTTGTTTTTGTTCAGAAAACGATATCCCTTGTCATGTTGTCCAGAAAAAACTTGATTGGTCACAATTGAAATCGCAATTATACTCGCGAGTACCAATTGTGAGTTGCATTTCGTATTAACTTCTGGAGTACTCGTGCAATTTCGAATACTCAGTTTGGCACTGGATTAGATTTTGAAATTGGTACTTATTTCTACTTGAGTTTTTAATCCAGTTCGAGTTCCGCCCAAATACCCACATGAAAAATCAATTTCTCGTGCGAATTCAATTTCGAAGACTGAAAATAAAGCACTCAATAAGGAACTCTTATTCAGTCGTTAACTGTGAAGTTACTTTCGTAGATTATGCCACATTCTGTCGTTTAAGTGTCAAAACTGAATAACGAACATAAGGATTACATATATGACTTGGTTTGTTTTGATACTTAAAAACGACGATTTGTACATTGAGTTGATTATTGATCCAAAAAAGTATTCCCAGAACTAAGCAACAGTCCCAAATGACCCCAATGTGTACAACTTTGGAGCGAAAATGAGAATTGTTAAACATTAAACATGATTTTAATTGTATGTTTTTCTTTCCGTTTGTCCGCAGAGAGTTATGTGCCCTTACAAGCAGCACAATATGCAGCTGCAGCAGCTTTAAAGAGCATTCTCGGCTGGACAGATAAGGAGAACGATCGAGTTGTGGAGATGTCTAGAGCCAAGCAGTAAGCATGTATTTTCTTGTAGCTTTATTAAAATATTATATAATATTGACCAGCAAGAAAGCTTTTGTAAAAGTTGGAATTCATGGATATACATACATAATATTATTTGTATTATATTGTACATATTATTATTACATCACTCTTTGTATTTACTAATTGAAACGATGAAATGACTATTTTCCTTAATCCTAGTTGGATAGATTGCCCATATTTCTTGTACATGTTAGCGCTGGGTTACGCCGTGAAGGGAGTTAGCTCAAAGATGACCGTTGGACAAGTGTTGGGGTCACCTGATCTGCGAGTAAAAAATGTTTTCCCAATTGTGGCTCCACCTGAAAACACTTGCCCTTTCTGCCCGGTTCACTCCATGATTGGAATCGTTAAGAAAGATGGAACTCGTTGCTATTGCCCGGCTAAACCAGAAACGAAGACAGCGATAAAGAAACACAGTAGTCCCGATCAGAAAGAGAGCAGTCGCGATCAGAAAGAGAGTAATCCCGATCCGATGACCAGCGTCGAGGAGCTGCTCAAGTATTTGCTGGAGAAGGATTTGCCTGAGGCAGAATTTAACTTATCGGATGTCTACCATGTACGATGTGTGGTGCGCAACAAGGCCTTTGATGCAGTCTGTAAGTATTTCAGTATTATGGAGAAATAGCATGTAATGATGTAATGTATTATTTCAGTAACAAAATCTCAAGTACGAGAAAGTTTGAAGGACAAGTAATTTCTCACAATGTACGACATTACTCACGATTAGTTATACACCCATCTGCAAATGTTAGGACTAATACCATAGCTCATTTTTGTGTTGGCTGTAATACTGGTAGATTGTTTCGTCATGATTTGGGCGATCCCGGTGGCTTAATTAAGACTTGTTTGTTTTGCAGACCCGAACGAAGAACAAGCCACAAATATAGCGGCATTGCAAGCACTGGAATATTTATTCGGACACTCTTTGGACTCCTAATTCAAGAAATAGATATTTTAGTGATTTTAGGGTACTTGAAAACCCGACCTCGTTGACAGTAATGTTCAGTTGTGGAAAACATAAAATAGTTCAGGAAAATAATAGATTCGCATAACATAGTTTTTTTATAGCAAAATTAGCACGTGAACTTTGCTGCCAACAACGTGAAAAGGAATGGATTGTACATACATATACATATGTATGTATTGTACAAAATAGTCAAGAATGTAAGTTTTTAAAAGCTGTTTTTACATTTCAAACGGTATAGTTAATCAATCCTAGTTAACTACAGTTAATAGTTTAATAGTCATTATATAAACGGTGTGTACGCTTTATACCTATAGGTATACTGATTATACTGTTACGTATGAGATTAAAATCCTTGATTAAAATCCTCCTTAAAATGAGATCCTTTTACGTAAGATTTTCGTGACAAAACATGAAGGTGTTTGAATGAAAAACACATATACTAATTAATCATTATTTAGTATCTGTAATTGTTATTTTGCTGTTCGACGGTTAATATGGTTATTCTACATAGTGAAGCCTTAGCGTGTGTTTTATTTCATAGAATTATTTTATTTGTAGATAGTATTAGATATTAATGTTCCACGTGAAATCTTATAAAAATATGTACATTAATGATTATGCTTTGGGACATATAATATTACACAATATATCGTCGGCTAAGTATCCTGACCAAGTCAAATAGAATCCTTATGTGTACGATAGTCAGTTTTGACACTTTAACGACGATATTTAATAGTGATAATGTGTGCAAATATAAACCAGCAGATTGAAACTTTGTAGGGAAAGTAAAATGCGGGGAAAAATTATTTCCTTTCCTACAAAACGCTTTGCTCTACGACCGTTGTCTTGCTCATCCAAAATGGAACATGTATTTTGTTAAAAACTTGTCTGCACTTTTTTTCATGGAAATTTTTATCAGCTAAATTGTCCATTTTTTTTCATGGAATTTATTAACAGCTAAATTGTTCATTTTTTTGTTTTATTTTAAATTAATGTACTTAAATGACACTCACGTTACTCTGTATAATTTACCTCGCAGTTGCTGAATTTATACAATTTAGTATTCTTTTCTGCTGCCTCTTGCATTCTTTTTTGTTTCACTTACTTTGTTGTGTCTTTCCATACATCACTGACATTTACACGTTGTGGATATGCCTATTATATGTATATTAAAAAAATGAGCAAAGAAAATGTCGAGAGAGTGAGAGACAAGAAAGATCAAAAAGAACTACAATTTGCATAGGTTGAATTGTTTACACCTGTCCACCTGACCCTGGTCCCTGGGGATAATTAAAACTCTATTAAAAGTCCAACTTCCTCCACCTTTTTAGCTTGATTTGCAACCATCAGAAGGAAAACATGCTTCCTAATACACTTAATATTTCAACGAGAATATGAACAATGAACATTGCATTACTTTTTGACATTTCAATAATAATAACAATATCGCCACCAACACTTTCTTCCTGCTCTTGCACATTACCTCTTTCATATATGTATATATAAGCTTTACATAATAACAATCCCTGTCTACTCTAAACGTTTTAGAAAGCCAAATTGCACAGGTTTGCCAAGGAAGCAATCACCGCTTGAGCTTTTGGTGCACGCTGCCGCCCAGGAGTCTCTGCTCCCAATCAATCACTCGTAACATGAATACAAATGAGAGTCCTTATGATCCTCTATAGCTCTATGTGATATGATAATCAGCAGGAAGATCAAAGGGGGTACGCTCATTATTAATTGAAATTGCCATATAATGTTTTTTCTTTATTTTTTTAAAATAGAAATTACACCACAGCCCAAAAAAAATTTGGGCGGTACGCTGTACAGAGGAATCCTACCCATTTTTTAGTGTGGAGCAAGAACACGTGGAAAAAAAATGAAAGGAAAAATCACACATGACAAGAATAGGAACAGGAAGGAAGGCTTCAAGAGAATGGGAGAATAAATAAGATTATAAAAATTTTCCCGTAAAAGGAGGAAGAGGACCTTCGAGAGAAATAGGTTAGGTTAGGTTATAGCTTAAAGGAAGAACGGAGGGACTATCCTAAATAGGAAATAGACATAAAAATCGTAGGAAAATAGGAACTTTTAACAGGCTGAACATGAAGATTTTGAAGAGTTAAAAATCATTTTTTTTAAAAAGCATTTAAAAATCATTTTTATCTAACTGTTAGGGAAATTTATTAATAGGCACGAAGAGGAGCGCCATATCCACCATGAGCCAAGCCAAGGGGAGCGGCGGCGTAGCCGGGATGGCCAAGGCCGAGTCCGGGATGGGCGACACGGGCACCCAAGCCAATGGGATGGGCACGGGCAACGGCGACGGGAGCGGCGATGGCCTTGGCCACGGGAGCGACGGCGGCCTTCACCACGGAGGGAGCGGAGCGGTCCACGACGGCATTGAAGCCATTGATGGCATCGGCGGTGTAGGTCACGGTACGGATGGCACCATCAGGCTCCACCAAAGAATATTGACCCTTGACCACATCACCATCCCGGGACTCGCTCTGAGAGTGTTGGTCCCCGGTGAGGGCATCGGCCACGCTGTAGGAATAACTGTATTGTGGGTGAGGGTCGAAGGGCTCCACGGTCTTGGCCACGGCAGCGACTGGCTTGGCCACAGCCAAGGGGGCACGGGCATATCCGGCGTGGGCGAGAGCTGGGGCGGCATACCCGGCGTGAGCAAGGGCTGGGGCGGCGTATCCGGCGTGGGCAATGGCTGGGGCGGCGTATCCAGCGTGGGCGATGGCGGGGGCGGCATATCCTCCGTGGGCGAGGGCGGGACCGGCGTAGCCTCCATGGGCAAAGGCGGGGCCAGCGTATCCTCCATGGGCGAGGGCTGGGCCGGCGTAGCCTCGGGCAACTACGGGACCAGCAGCATAGCCGCCCAATCCGTGATGGGAAACGATTTGGGCTTGGGCCACGGCGGCGAAAGCCAAGATGGCGGCAATCTGCGGGTAAAAAAACAATGTTAGTCATTGAATTTCCTAAAACACAGTGATTTAAACGGATTTTTTTTGCCAAATTGTCACCAAATTTTATTCTAAAATCCATCATTTTATAACGTATTCTGCTTGCAATTTTTTTCAAAAACTTTCAAATAAAATTGAAAAATATGTTTCTTCGCCGAAATTTTGACAAAATGTGTCGTCCTATACAACTGTACCTTCAATTTCGCAAAATCTCAAGCAACGCGTTCAGCTAAAATTTGGAAAGTTTATTTTTAATAAATTAAAAATACTTCCTCCCAAAACTCCCAAATTGAAAAAAAACTTTCCAAATT
This sequence comes from Disparrhopalites patrizii, assembly GCA_034698585.1. Classification (NCBI taxonomy): domain Eukaryota; kingdom Metazoa; phylum Arthropoda; class Collembola; order Symphypleona; family Sminthuridae; genus Disparrhopalites; species Disparrhopalites patrizii. Next base: position 8,228 of record JAQGBT010004355.1, on the reverse strand, counting down.
GAAAAAAAACTTCCCAAATTTTCAAAGATAACTTTGACAATGTACACAAGAATTGATCGCGGTGTTAAAAATTCCAACGTAGCAAAAAATGGTAGCGAAAAACACTTGTTGTTTCAAAAAGTCCAAATTTCTTTTGGAAAAATGTCTAATAATTTAATAAAATTTCCAAGTAAATAAAAATTGAACAAACTTATAAGAACACGTTTGCCAGAACGTGGCAGGAGTAAAACAAAAGAAAATCCCCGAAAATGTTCTTACCTTGTTAAACATGATTAAGAACTTAAATTTTTGAAATGATTAAACTAAAAAAAAAGTAATCCTTTGATGTTCACCAGAACTGGGAGATTTGAGACTGATGGTCATTAATGGACAAGCACCTGCTTTTTATACCCCCACTTAAAGGAGCGAAAAAAAATTGCATTTCATTCATTCTTTCCTTCACTATTGCTCCGATTACCTCAACGGCAGAGCAAGGAAACAATAAGAAAACAACTTGAGAGAATACGTAATAATTCCCACCTCGTGTATAGTCATTAAAGGAAAGGGAGAACCACGCCAAAAAAAACGTTTCATATAGCCTACTTGAACCATTCAAATTGTGAACAACGTTAGTGACCGTCAGAAAATTATATTCATCAGTCATTTTCCTGTATGTGCACATAACCCCAAAAAAGAATTCGCAATATAGTAAGATCCATCTCATATAAATTAACACGATTCTCCCTCTAAAAGTGGCTCCCGAAATTCACCCAGAAAAGTATTTTTGATCACAGTAATGGACGTGCTAACCATAGTTCAAATATAACATTTCTTGATTTTTTTTTTGATCTTTCAGTACTTTATTATTCTTGATATTACTACGCCCCAAACTGCCGGTGTATGTAGTGATACATTTATTTATATTTGTATTATTATATCATTATATGTATTGTAAGTTGTAAGGTATATTATACACGTTTAGTCCTTAATACATCTGTCAATCTCTCATTGACAACAATCAAACCAAAATCTGTAGCAACTATACATGCCCATGAGAAAGTGTTGAGATGAATGACGTCTGCAAGTGCATGGTGCTCAACACAAGTTTGCATGTACAGGGTGGACCCAGCCTAAATTATATCAAGAACAGAGAAATATTTTGTCACTTTATTGTATTCAACCAATGAAATTTTGTCACAAATTGATGCAAAAGCCATTATAAATAGACTTTGTTGCCAAATATAAATATTTAGAAACGTTATTATTATGAATATCGTATATTGGACGAAGCCTTTTTGGGGTCAGATTTGAAGTTGATCCAAAATTTTGCAGATTAGCTAATCTCATACATTAGAGAAAAATATTTTTAATTAAATTCATAAGTGGATTCTTAATTTTATTTGCGAATTAACTCACAAAGATATCCAAAATAATGGCTGTCTACAATCTGACAAAATTTTGTTTCTGTATAGATAAATAAATATCAACATATTTGACCATGATATTGCAAATTAATTTCAAATTCATTCGGAATTTTATTGCAGATTAGGATTAAACTCGTTTTAAGCCTATGAAGCTTGACCCAGAATTTAATTGCTAATTATGTATTTAAACCCGTAAGTGGATTCACAAATTTTTTGAGAATTATAAGTCCCAAAAACTGATCCAGGTTTAATTAATACAGCGGAGTCCCTCCACAACAGCACCCCTTATAACAGCATGTTCTCCACAACGTCATGAAATTTGCAGTACCTTGTACACAGAATACATAATAATTGTGTTCTCTATAACAGCAAAATTTTGGGTTCCCTTGGATGCTGCTATAGAGAAACCCCACTGTATTAAGTTTGAGCAAAAATTCTTCCAGCATTTTATTGCGGATTACAGCCAAAAATGGATCCATAATTTTATTGCGGATTACATCAAAAATTGATTCATAATTTTATTGCTGATTAAATCAATAATTAGCCCATAAACTTGGTTAAATTTACAACTGCATCCATAAATTTAGTGTTCATTAAATCCAGTATTTCATTGGTAATTGGAGCCACGAATTCATCCATAATTTTATTGTTAATTAAGTCCAAATGTTTTTGCTAATTAAATTATCTCTTTGTTTAAATCTTTATACACATCTTATTTTACATCTTTATTTAAAAACCTAAAATTTCATTTTTAATAATTAATTATTAGTTTATAAAATGTTATGAACGAAAAGTTTTCTGGACCAAATCTGCCAATTTTTCCAAAAAATCATTTTCTCAATTTCGAAAAGCTTTTTTTCCATTTTGTTCAATTTTTACCAGACCTGACAATAAAATGTTGATCCCATTTGAACCCCTTGCCTTCCCAATCCACCCTGTACATCCATCTCCCGTTCCTCGTTTCAAGTTGATAATCTGTACAAGTCATGTAATCGAGGGAAATTACATAATAAAAATCCTATAAATCTATATAAGCCAACGTATCCACGTGTATAGCCACGGGATTTCGTCCATTAAAAATCCATTCCTAATAATTCTGATTAGTATTCCCCAAGTAAGAAGTTCAATTACGGATTTCTTGAGCACACACCAGCCTAAGCTGTAATTACAGAACTTTCTTGTCACCGGCCAACCTAACCTGTAAGCTCACTCCTGTCATCTATATACCCTGTTCCCTTTTGGACCCATAGCATATCAAGGGCCGAGAGTTCTCAGAAAGACCATTATATAAGAAGGGACAAGAACAGGTTGGTATAACAAACATACATACATATTATGTATACACCTGCTCATAAAGGGCCAAGAGGCTCCCCATAGAAAGAGTTAAATGGGAAAACGGTGGGACAGGAGTTGGGCCTAATTATTAGCTCCTCACAGTATAAGTACGATAATAAGAAAGGCAATCACTGCCAACGGTAGTGAGTACGAAACAAATTAATTGGCACAGATAACAAGTTTTTTTCAACAGGGGAAACGACCACAATTAAGAGAGCCATGCGCTTTTGTTCATAACAAATCCTTTTTTTTTATTCCCATTTTTATCATTATTTCATCTTTATCTCTGTATGTATGTTGTATGTATAAATTACTATACATTACTATATGTATATACATATCCATTAAACCGAGGAGTGTCATAGGGAAAGAAGGGATCGACCCAAAAGATTGAGTTGTCCAAAAACGAGAGAAATAAAACAATGAAAGACCACTGTCTGAGGTGTACATATTAAACATATGTATATATTTGTATATTTATATGTATGTACACAGGTAAATTATATCTTTATAAATACGATTTACATGCGTATATACGTATAAAATGTGCACACAGGTACATAAGTGTGATGCGAAGGGGAAAAAAATTGAGGTGCAAAGCGTTTTATGAGATACAAATTAACGTTTAATTAAAAGGGAAAAAGAGCGCATTTTCCAAGTAAATTTGTTTCCATATAAAAATCTTTTTTATACGCAAATCATGACATGATTGACTGGGTTAACACCTAAGAAATTTCCTCACCTTCCCAATGTGTAAATGTAACACACTGTACTTATTGTTATTCAGGCTTCTTAACATGCTAAGCCCATTTTTATGTGGGAAAGCCCATGAATTCGTTCAATTTTTGAAGGAACAATTTTTGCCTGCGAAATCTCCTTATAAATGCAGATTCAGGAGGAAGTCCCATAAAAATGTTGGAAGGATGGTAAAGGACACGTTTTTGGGAGGTAAAATCACGAGGAAAAGGAATAAATTACTCAAAATATGAGGCGATGGAGGGGAGTTCTGAATCAAAGCAGATTGCGTCCATCCAACCTGTAATGTGTCGGATTTATAAAAAAAAATCTGACGTATTTTGCAGGACTTTTTTTCGGTATTAAATGTACATATTAGGGCTGCGTGGACATATTTATATTTGATTTTTCCCTGCACATAATGTGTATAAATGGATATGTGTATTCACGTGTGTATTCTCGTATAGAGACTGTTATACGGGATAAAAAGAGTCACTTTGTGTCGAAGTTTTTTTAAAATGTAACAGACAAGCTGGGGGAATACACCCATTTCGTAAGCTTCCAGGGCTTCTCAGTTCTGCATAATCTCTGCAGGTGAGCCTCATTATTATTATTATTGCTGCTATCACCCAAAGATTTCTTCTCCTTTGATTTTGCCCTGGGGTGACATTCGTATTTTTTTTTATTCGTTTTATTTTGTTCTCAACGGTCGTTAAGGAAAATAAGGAGACAGATCTGCGAATACGTGGAAGAAGAAATTGATAGACTCTTAATTGCTCAGAAGCTCAGAAATGAAAATAAATGTCAAACAATCAAGGGATATATCAAGCGTCTAAAAATGCTCTCAAAAGTCCTCTGTACAAATCCAATACATTCGCCCATTTATAAATTACATGTTTTTGCAGGAGTCAAATTGCTCTGTTTATATATGAACAGGATTCATCTGATTTTTTCAGACTTGGGATATACCTATATGTATACCTATATGTATGTATGTATATATGCATGTGCTCGTATACAAAATACCATATATGTACATTAAATTCATTTTTGGAATGAGTCCACCATTTCCCTTTCTAAATTTTTTTTTCCTAAATATGTAAGCACCAATTTATTATTACAACTGCATTCGGTGATGGGTGCAATGAATGAAGTGGTTTAATAATAATAAAATCCTATCTCTGCACCACATTAAAAAAACACAAGGGGCAATAGGCAGTACAAAAGGCTGTCGTTGTAAAAAGGGAGTAATTAAAAATATTTTTTTTTGTTCTTTGCAATGAGACCTCTCAGCTTTTTTCAGATATATAGCTACTACATACATTATATGTTCATACACATGTCAGAGGATTATACAGGGTGTTCAATAAAAAATGTAATGCCATTTCTGTGTTTTGAATTGTATGCCAAAGAATTTAATTCGTCGAAATACACACGTAAAGGCGATTTTTTGTTCGGTTTGGTCTGTAACTGTGACACATTTTGACTTATTGCACGTAAATATTTTTACATTTAACTATATAGACGACTAGAGGCAACGATTCGATTCTGAATCGGATTTTTCGACTCAATTCGGTTCAATTCAAATATAGTTAAGGATTTGATTCCATTCGACGATTTCATTCCGTGAATCGAATCAAACAATTCGATTCAAGACGGAAATTGGATCGAATTAAGAATTTCCATCCGATTCGGGCTTTGAAACGAATCGAACTAAAAATTTTGGATCAAATGAGATCGTTGCCACCCTTATACAGTGGAATCTCTCTATAACGACATTGAAGGGAAGGGAAAAATTATTGTTACTGAGACATGTTGTTTATACAGAGCATTAAATATGTGCCTTAAAATGCAATGGGCGGGAAAAATCATGTTTTTATAGAGAAATGTTGTTATAAAGAGACTTGTTGTAGAGAGACTCCACTGTAGACGACAAACAAATGTAGAGATTTTTATTAATTTTAGCGACCAATAACTGTCTATGGTAGAGCCTCAACTACAGCCACAAAAAGTGTCACACTTGCATTGCAAATGTCACAATTACCTTAAAAGTGATATGTACTCGAGAATGTTTCATCCGACAATTCGTTAAATAAACAGCTAAAAGTATACCAATTTACGTTGCATTTTCGCCCAACAAACATCACGAGGCTTCCTGTACAGGGTTAGATTTTCCCATAATTACAATTCGGAAAGTAGGTGAGTGCATTTGCAAGGGATAATTGCCATAAAAAGGGCGACTTGTAAAGCATCAACAGCACTTGTTTTTAGGTGGTGCCTTCTTATGTTTATCCAATCCCAATAATTAATAAAGATAATCAATACTATGATTTTTTGACCTAAGAAAGAATACTTCTTTTTTTCAAATCACCAGTCATAATAATACCCTTTAGAGTGGATCATATTTCGTCAAAAGTGCAACGTAACATTGCCCCCGACATTAAATGCAGTGAAATGTCTTGTTTATCTTATCAAACTCCCAAAAAAAGCGAGACAGCAACAAAAAAAAAAGTCGGGGAGCAAATTGAGCAGGTCCTGCAGGTGTTTTCACTAATGGCATAATAATAATTACGTATACACCGTGTAATTGGCTTAGCATTAGTCGAGGTACCTTTTTCTCTCCATTTCTTTCCCTTTGGTAGTACGGCCGTAGCAAAAAGCTAAATTAGGTGATTAATCAACTCATTTGCAAAAATATTGAAAGGGCAAGCAAATAATCAAAAAAAAAAGATTCAGAACTAGAGCGTAAAATGAGAAAAAAGGTGTTGCCTTCTCCCTTTAATTAGGTCCCTAAAGACACTTTTTCTCTCTTCATTCGTCTGTTCTTTCAAGATGATTAAGATTTATGGATTTCGTTACTGATCGATTGATAATGGAAGATTGTCAGTGAGTTTTGGGGCTATACATGTATGTCTATATGCATTATCCAACCCTTTATACACGTATTTACCTGCAAAAAATACCCTGCGATATATTGTAGACATATATAAGGCAGAATTTTAAATTTTAAGCATAGGCAATTACCAACTTGAGTAGCAATGGACATTTCCATGCATTTAATTCAAAAGATTTGCTTAAGAATACGACAATGTCTTTACCAAGGTGTAAGCGTGCTCAGCAAAAAAAAAGGGCGGACAATCTATTTTTTTTCTCTGTCATCGTAATCGTATTTGAAAACGTCAAATGTCACTGCAAAAATAATGTGTGTAAGGTATTACTAGGGACTTTCATGGTACATTTAATACTCTCATTTGGAACGAAGGTCAATTTTTAAAATTAAAAAAAAATCATTCTCACACGACATTTTTTTAGAACATTTGAGTCACGCTGAGAGTGAAAAATGGTCAGTTTCATTTTCTGTTCCTTTTATACACATTTTCCAAATCATTTTTCCATTTTCATTCTTATTATTATTTCTATATATTATTATATTGACTTCATCCACAGGTTGAGATCTTTTGTATGGTGAGTCAAGTGACATGGTCAAGCTGTGGAAAAAGCTTTTAAAAAATACCTTTAAAAATATTTATATCTTTCGGAAGCTGTTTTGTAGGCAAGTGGAACACCCACTGCCACCTTTTGAAACCTCGACTTCCTGCCACACATCAAGTATAATCCGTATATAGCATGTGTGTATAAATATACATGTAACATGCAAAGATATTCAGAAGATATTCAGATATACACATATGTATATATTAGGGAAATTTACAGCCTCGCCTGGAACTAATAGAGAATTTTATTCCAACCAAATTCCAGCCGTTGTTTTGGGCTCATTAACGGAACTGTGACCCTTTGCATAGCTTTCGAGAAATCTGTCCATAATGTAAATAAACCCGTAAGGAAGAGATGTGCTTAGTAAAATGATCGTTAACACTCTGTTTTAGCCTGGAGAAAAGGTTTTTCTTTTAAAAGTCTTTTTAAGGCAGAGGGGACTTGGAATTTCTTTGCCACTTTGGCAGTGACGCACTGGAATTTTCCATGGCGCTTTTGAAGCTATGCCATTCAATGGAAAATTTTGTGCTGAATTTACGCAGCCTTTGACTATAAAGGCCAGCCATTCATCGTGCGGTCTCATTGAGGAAAGAGTGGGAGGAATAAAAGGAAATAGTAAAAGAGGATTTCATCACAGAATTGTGATTTGACAAAATTTTATAGTTTGGACAAAAATAAAACTGACTAAAAGCGCCGTCAAAACACAAAAAAACAATGTAACTATAGTAGTGCTAACTTCGAATTTCCAGAGTTGACTCAAGATAGAAATATTCCAGAGAAAGATACAGAAAAATGTCGTCCTACCATGAAGATTTACTCATCCAAATCAGCAGCACTTTCCTGGTAATGTTTCTCCGTGTATTTTTTCCAAAATTAAAATTAAAGTGCAATATAGAGCTTTAAATTTTGTTCAGATCTTGTTTTTATGTACCGCTATAACGTTTTTTTTTAAATTATATAAAACTTACGAAAGCAACAAACTTATTTTTCAACTGTATGTCAACGGAGTTAGAACACATTGGTACATACTTATATTTGCCGTATGTTTTACGGAAAACGCAACCGGCTCAACTGCTTATAACTTCTCAACAACAAGCCATTAGATCACTAGCTTGTTGGAATGCTAAGATCAAGCTTTCAGAATTAATAAGTATTTTGATTTTTATTATATTGCTTTTTATTGATCCAATCGTTGTTACACGACATATTATTATAAGGAGAGTTGTTATAGAGAGAGTCCACTGTAATCTCCTGGCGCGG